>JAIPRM010009612.1:2393-14573 GCA_025469315.1 Stegophylla sp. TES_Ste_2020 | reverse complement strand
ATAATATAGGGCCATGAACTGTTCCCTGTGGAAATCCATGCGAAATTTCTAGTCGACTACTATAAGAATTATTTATTTTGACAATTTGTTTTCCATTCGGTAAAATATGATTTTATAAGATTGTGTGTTATGTTACCTCTTAATCCAGCTTTATATAATTTTTTTAGAAGAATAACATGGTTTACACTATCAAATACTTTTTTGATGTCGAGGAAAATGCCTAATACTTCGTTGTTAGAGTCAAGTTGCTCATGTATAAATTTATTGACAGCAAATAAGGCATCATTGGTAGATTTTCCAGATAAAAAACCAAAATGATATTTTGAAAAGAAATTATTTTTACTTAGGAAATTTAAAGTTCTACTTTTAATACATTTTTCAAATATTTTTGATATGTATAATGATAAAGCTATTGGTCTATAATTAGAACATTGAGAGTGATTTCCCTTTTTGAATAAGGGTATAATATTATACACTTCTTAATACTGTTTGGAAATACTCCTTGTGTAATTGATAAGTTATAAATATAGGATAAAGGATATGATATTGTCTTTGATGTTTTTTTTTTTAGTATATAGTTAGTTAATTCATATTCATAAAATAACGTTTTTTCTTTTATTTTATTTATATATTGTTCTAATTCTATTTGATTTATTTGATTAATAAAGAGAGTATCTAAAATATCACAATTATTGTTATTTAAGCAATTCCATGACATTTCTTTAGTTCCATTTGTTTTAATATTATTTTTTATATCAGCACCAACATTGATAAAAAAATTATTAAATACATCGCAAATATCTTTTTCATTTTCAACTAGTATATTATTTTCAACCACTCCATTAATAACACATTTATTATTTCTTTTACCCAACTCTTCATTTAAAATTTTCCAAACGGCTTTTGAGTCTTCACCAGCTAACTTGAGTCTTTTTTGGTGATATAATATTTTTGCCTTTTTTTATTAAAATTTTCAAAATGTTTTTATAACAGTTATATTTAAATTTCAATTCTCTATCAAATGGTCTTGTCCGTATTCTGTTCGATAAAGTACATTATATAAAGAGGTAAATATTTCATATTAAATTTTAAGTCAACACTGTCGAGCCCTTTCAAAATGGCGGAACACGTTTTCGTTCTGCTTTCATTTATTCTGTGGTCAATAATTTACATTTTCCCATATTTACGTACTGATTAATTGATTACATAATAATATTAGACGTTACGTGTGTGTGTGTGTGTGTGTGTTCAGGATTGGCTCTTTTATCCCGACGTCTTGTTTACACCGGTGCCGGAGAAATGCACTCCGGCCAAAAAAGGGTTTCTGTGTAAAAATCAGTTGTACAAGTTTAGGCAACAGTCTTACGTGCCCGCCATCATGGGTCTTAACTCGGCCGAAGGCGGAATGGTTGTCGCTGGTGAGTAAAGTTAATATCAATTATATACTCAGTGGCGTATTTACGGGGGGGGGGGGTACTGGACCCCCCCACCCCAGAGCTAACAATTTTAAATCAAGCAAATAACGATGAGTATAAAAGGTATGATTATATTATGCATCTCAAAAGGAGGGTAAGGAAGGGGGATCCAAATTGTAAAACTGTAGAACCCATTGACGCAATTAGAATAAAAATTTAGGGGGTTAGTGTTTATTTGATTGATTTAGCATCCCAAAGAACATTAAACTTATGCAAAATCTGGGTCTTTGAGAGTTATTTTTTTTTTTTTTTTGGGGGGGGGCTTAGCCTCTGAAATAACCTTAATTGCGCCTATGATTAAACTCCTCATTAATTTACGATCTTGATATTATACATACAGGTTTTGTAACTAAATTTTGGACTTCACCCCCCTCCCCCCAGAAAAATTTGAAAATACGCCACTGATTTAGACTACTATAGCAGTCGTCCGAGAGTATACGTGAATTTTTTTTTTTGTAGCTCTGTACAACAACACGTCCATCAAGTACACGAGATTCCGCAACGATTTCAATCGCCTAATCTCGACCATATTGGGGTATAAATATTTCGCGTCCGATTTGAATGCGATCGGAGAACAGATTTTGCGCAGATATTTTCCGTCTGGAAAATTTGAAGACAATTCTCACATGGAAGCCGTTAAAGTAATACGTATAATAATATAACCGAAAAATACTTCTGAAAATAAATGAATAAAATATGTCCTCTTGACCTCTACTCAGGAATATCACACGTTACTTTTATCACAGAGTATATTATTAAAGTGAGAGTGTGCACTCTCGAGTAAACAAAAAACGAGCTGCTGAAAGCTCGCCGAAATCAGTATGACCATATTGACGGAACGAAATTATTTACCTATCTGTAACCAGAATGTGGCCGTGTACCAGTTTCCCCCCTGTGATGAGAAATTATATCCTAAAATTTTATTCTGTAACAAAAAAAAAAAAAAAAGTACCAACCTTTGAAAATAAAAAATTAAACGAAAAGACATTAAGTGTCAATGACCGCCCTGTTTAATAAGTAGATAAAAATTATTTTGTAAATACCTATAGTTATTCTTTGATTTTAAATGAAATTTAATATTATCATTATTCATATAATATTATGATTACATTGATATGAGTTAGTAATGACAGGCAGTAGATAAGTTATTAGTTATGAATACATTATTTAATTCTAAATTTTTAAGATTTTAATTTTTCTAAGTTGGCATTTATGAATGTCATAAAATTCGTACTTTTGGAATTGTTAGGTTATAATTTCTTATCACTGGGGGGAAACTGATAGTATCCCCGAGAATGTCTGCACAACCTGCCATCGATAATGTCATCTAACAACAATACACAATAGTTTTATGTTGTTATCAGTGGTCATCACACTGATTCGGGCGAGGCCAATCAGAACAGCTCCTCAAAATTTTACATTGTTTAATAGGAAGTGCACACTCTGTTTTCATATACTCTTGAATAAGTAATAAAATGTATTGAAATTTTTAAATCTTTTCGTCATTTCAGTTGCTTTAAAAAAAAAAATGAATAAAAAAAATGTTAGAACAATATTACATATTTTCAGATCCAAGTCTGCTTTTTCGGTAATTTTTTTTCCCGTGTATTTTGCAACGCTTTAAACGACGATAAAGTTAGATTTTAGAAGTAGGACTTAGACTTTCGAAGTCATAAACGAAAATTAGATTTACTTAATTTTCAAAAGAATGCAACGACTTTTTGAATAGTAAACTTTTTCCAAAATTTGATTACAGACTGACAGAACGAGACACTGAGTTAAAACATCCTTTACGCGTCTTTATATATATATATATATATATACAGATTTTTTTTTTTTAAGACATCAGTCTTACATCAGTCGATATATATTTTAGATGATAACCGACGGTCTATTTCTTCACGGTACATACGAAATGGCTCTGAAACTGTGGTCACCGGTGTATTTTTATTTATACGATTATCAAAATGAATTTTCGTACAACACAATATACAAGTACGGAACGCCCAAGACGAAAATGAGAATGTTCCGCGGCGAAACGTGCGAGAAGAAATTGGGAGTCACCCACGGAGACGAGTTGACGAGCTTGTTTAAATCGACCACTGTGAAGCCCAGAGAACTGAACGCAATGGACACGAAGGTTTCAAAACGTATGATTGATATTTGGACGTACTTTGCCTCGTCCAAGTAAGAATAGTGTTTAAATCAATATATATATATATATATTATACATAAATGCTAAAGGTAGGGAATGGGCGGAAATGGGTGGGAGGGGCACAATAGGTTCATCTTCAAAGTTAGTATGGAAAAAAAAAAAAAGGATACTAGGTATATTGAAAAAATCTCGTTAAAACGTAACTGGACTTTTTTTTTTTATAAAACCGTTTAAAGTCAAAATTTGTACATAAATATATTTATGTATTTTTAAGTAAAATAATGATTTTAGATTCTCAACGAAGTGAAGAAGCTAGTGTTCTTACAATGATGTTTTTTTTCTGTGTATAGCTTTTCGTATGGAAATACTTGTCCAAAAGTTTCGATCAATAACTTTTTGAAATCGGATTCGCATCTAGATTGTACTTTAAAGAAGTCATTTTTTGAATTTCTCAATTCTTCAATTTTTTTTGGAAAAAAACTACCCAAAATTTGACAAAAACGACTAGCCTAACTATAATTTTTCGATCCGAATTTTATGAAAATTTAAACATAGATAGAAAATCATTTAAGAAAGATTTTGGCGCAAGAAAATTTTGAAAATGTGAAAAAAAATTTTTGGACATTTTTCCAACATTTTTTTTTCTCATTCATTTTTTATATTACCAACTTCCCTCGTTCAGAATCGTTTTATTGAAGAAATGATTAATCGTTTCTTTAAAATTAAATACACCCGTCAAGAGAATCTCACCCGTCGTGCGAAGTATGTCCGGCTTTTTTCAAAATGATTCTGAGATGAGATAAGCTTTGTTTGGTTTAAAACAAAAATATGTGTATGTTCTAGGGATAGTGGAGACGAATAAGCACAATATGTTGCTCTAATTTTTCTTTGCCTCCCCCCCCCCTCTCGCCTTCTCAAAACCCTATTTTTTCACTGCTAAATTTCAATCGAAAAATTCATCAAATCAAGTCATTTTTCTGGGAATTTTGACTTTGAATCGATTTTTTTTTTTTTTACGTTTAATTTTCATATTGAAATTAAAAATTCAAACTTGTAGTTTTTGCTTTACCTATATTCTAATCAAAGTATTTAGGAGAATAGTTTCTTAGATGCCTTGATAGGCCATAGTATCTCGTAATTATACATCCTATCAGTGGCGTAGTCAGGATTTTCTTAAGGGAGGGGTTTACAAGTTTTTTTAGTGGACTACTCCAGTGGCATAGCTATGGTGGGGGTGGGTTAAAGTGTATACAATAATGGTAAATACCAGGGTACTGGACCCGAGTTATTTATTTGGGTGAAAATGCAGATGTTTTGGATATACACATAGACGCAACTAGATGGGGGCTTAGGGGGGCTAAGCCCCTTCAAAACCACTTATAGCCTCCCTAGATTTTTTGAAAATTGCCATAGGTTAATGTATTTTGCGAGGGGCTAAATCAATAAATAATCATTTTAGCCCCCCCCCTCCCAAATATTTTGTTCTAGTTGCGCTTATGGATATACAAATACAAATTTCTTATAAAGCATCAACCATGATATAAAATAACTCAAAAAAAAAAAATTATTGAATCATGTCAATCTATCTATCTAGCCGAACATAAAAGTTTTAATCGTTCATATGGTTTGTTATTTAAATTATATATTTAAGATCTACTTTGCTGGTATTTTAATTTCCTTTAGGTAGGTATAATACTATAATAGTAATAAAATCAAAAAAAAAAAGCCGGACACATACTTCGCACGATAGGTGTACTTCGCACGACGGGTGGTATTCTCTTGACGGGCGTATTAAATTTTAAAGAAACGATAAATCATTTCTTCAGTAAAACGATTCTGAACAAAGGAAGTTAATAATATAAGAAAATAAAAAAATTTTCAAAAAATGTCCAAATTTTTTTCTTCACATTTTCAAAGTTTTCTTGCGCCAAAAATCTTTTTTATAGGATTTTCTATCTATGTTTAAATTTTCATAAAATTCTGATCAAAAAAATGATGGTTTTCGAGTCGTTTTTGTCAAATTTTGTGTAGTTTTTTCCAAAAAAAAAACATCGAAGAATTGAGAAATTCAAAAAACGACCTCTCTAAAGTACAATCTAGAGGCGAATCGGGTTACAAAAAGTTATTGATCGAACTTTTTGGACAAATATTTCCATACGAAAAAATGTACACGGAAAAAAATAATAAAATAAACATCATTGTAAAAACACTAGCTTCTTCACTTCATTCAGAATCTAAAATCAAAGGAAAGGGGTTTGAAACACCCATACCCCCCCCTGGCTACGCCACTGCATCTTATACTCAATACCGCGTAGTCTCATCAAAATGTAATACTTGTCCTTTGTATCATCTAAGGATGTTTTCACCGCGGAAATCGTGTTGTTTAGAACGGAAGTGTACACATATTTATCGTGAATTTATAGGTGTATAAACTGAAAAATAAGTTTTATGACTCGGAAAGATTTAAATGTTAAAATGAAAATAACGCGATTGACGACCGGTGAGTAATAATTTTTATATAAATTTTTCTTTGCAGAGCACCCACTGTAGACGGTACGAAAAAGGGCGAGGTGTGGCCGAAATTCGATTTAGATGTGTATAAGATACTTCACATAAATTCGGATCACCCGATTGTCGTGAAAGATCCGTTTAAAAAAGATTATTCGTTCTGGAATCAATTGCCGCTTCTTACTAATTTGAATCAATTTTATAATGAAACCGAGTGGAAGTTTCGAACACGCTCTTTTTAATAAGACGACTCGTGAAATAATTATGTTGCGCTCGATGAAATTTTTTAGACATCGAAATCTAATAAGCATATATTATATTTTATAAATGCGTATCGAAGTTTATCGCGAATATTATTTTATAGAAATTTAAAGTCAACAATCTTTTTTTGACTAATTTGTATAATATATCTATAAATAGAATTATAACTTTGAATGTATAAAATAAATACGTTGTTTTTTTTTTTTTTTTTATAATAATACGTATATTATTTTACTAGTTTACTAGATATGTATATGTAATATGTAGTAGGAAATGATGACAATAATTTAGGAATTGTCATGATTTCCTAAAAATTTATTTTTTCAGACCTGTGAACATTTTGGCTTTTTAATCGACTTGCTGTGCAAGTATAAGTGATTTTAATTAAATGATTTATTTAAAAAAATGTATTTAGAATGGATGTACGAGAATTATCTGACATAATAATATACATTACTACATTAGTAACTGAATTTTACATGCTTAAAAATATGTTTATTTAATAAAAAAAAAAAAATAAATAAAATTACTAGTTGAATTTGAATTTTATATAATGCTAATTCATCAGAAACATTTTATTTTTTTTTTTTAATTTGACGTATATACAGCCTGTATAAAACAAAAAAAGGTTTTCGAAAGATGTTATTTGACGAAATTTAATTAAAAATACCGAATAATGAACTAAAAAAGGAAAAAATTACCTAAAAAATTAAAAACGTCAAAAAATGCAAAATAAAAGTTTCATTCGTGGATTCGTTATTACATAATTCAAATTATGTACTTACAAAGCTATGTTTCAGAATCACCAAAAAAAAAAAAAAAAAAAAAAAATGCGCTTCCCTACAAATTCACAGCCCTACCAATTATATGTATTATAATTCAATCGTTTTCGAAAAGTACTCTAATACAATATATTGAATATTTACACTAGTTAGTTTTTTGCAATTAGAACCAAAATCAAAAAATTTGCTCTTAGCTCAATTTATTACACCTATAAAAATGGTGAATTACCAAAAAAGTAAAATGTTATATTATTTGATGTCCAATAAAGAGATTCTGTTCTTTGGTATGTTATTATTAATCGTTTAAGATTTTCACCTTAAGCGTACATCAAATAAAGATCATCCAAATTGTATATTATAACAGTTATTATGAACAAAATAATAATGCGACTACTGAGTGGAATTCAATTAAGTTCATTATAAAATTAATAACAATAATAATATGTAAGTACAATAATTATTATTAGTATCAGAGCGCTGTTAATAAAAATTGTGGCCTTGTTATTCAAATAAACCACTACGAAACGGACTGATAAGTGTAACGCGTTTGGAAGCATAATATCATTTTTTATTAACGTAGCATGAATTTTTGTGTGTGTTTTTATAGCTTATTTCTGTTTCGTTTATTCATAAATTTTAATTCATCATTAATATTATGGAAATATTAAAAGTGAATATTTTATATGTGTTTGTTGTTATTATCAAAAATATTCTGATATATTATATTATTATTTTTAAAATATGTTTGAAAATTTAAGATTAATATTATTGAAATTATTTTTCTTTGTTTTGTCACTTCTAATAACTTGCAATGTAAAATGTAACTTTCTAATACGGAACTCATGTAAAATGTTGTTGTTTAGGGTACATAATACGTAATATGTCTAAATCTTTTCATTTATATCGAAATTAATATTATGGTTAGTTTTCAAAACGTATTCGGTGAAATTTTAATTGGGGTTAGGTTTTTAAAATCATATTATATCGGATGTGTTCTGTAATTTGCTGTATATTACATCAATAATCAATATCTAAACTAAATCAAAAAATTAAATTAAAATTGTTTACTGGGAATATATTATTATTAAAATGTTTTCTATTTTTTTTTTTTTTTTTTTTATTTCTATAATTTTCTTAAACTAATTATAGAGCAACTAATTATCATCCTATTTGTAAAATTATTATGTACTAAAATAAAAGTGCTTTGACCGAAGGTGCAAGTAATGATGTTTACGTTTGCTGTGGTTTTATTGCTCTTCAGTTCGATATGCTGCGGAATAGAAGTGCGCGTCACGAAGGGAATTTTAAAAGGACGAATTTTGAAATCCAGGAGTGGACGTCCTTATTACTCGTTCACGGGTATACCGTATGCGAAACCACCGATCGGAGAACTTCGATTTGAGGTATTCAAAATTACTACTGTCTTCGTTGCTTAATTTTTAACAATAATTATAATTATTATTATTGTATTCCTTTACCACAATAATGTCAACAATTGATCATATTGAACAACACTTTTAAGAAGGGGATAATCAGGGGATACTAAAGTTTAGAAAAAAAAAAAAATAAATATTATAATTTTCCAATTTAAAACAGGCAGCTGTAAGTTGGTCAATTTTGAGGGGTTAAAATTACTCAATAGAAAAATAGCTCAATCTGAAAATGATAATAAAAATATATATATATATATAAGAAAAACAATTATAATACTTCAGGCTAAGTTTATTTATTATTTATTTATTTTATTATTTAATATAATATAGTGTAATAAATATACATTGATTTTATTTATTATTTAATTTATTTTAATTCATTTTTATATAATATCTATATATCATAGGCATTTTTTTTTTTTTTAAATATGTTACCTTTTAAAAAAATTAACTTTATGTTAAAATTTGAAATTTCTCATTTGGACATTGAACTTTATCGCTTAATATACATAAAATTAAAAATAATTTTAAAGTTTTTCAAACATCTGTTTAGTAATGGAAATTTTGGAAATCAAAGCGAAATTTTTTAAGAGGTTATAAGCGTAAATTCAGGATTTAAACTTAAGGAAAGAGCGATTAGGCAAAATTGAAAACATATTAATATGCATTTTCACACGTTTAGTCCATAACAACTTTTTTTTGAATTTTTATCTTGATAAGTGATAAAAGTAACAACAAAAATTTAAAACACCTTAAAATATGTTTCAATTGCTTTTCTAGATATTATCAAGTACATATTTAAAAAATATAAAATGCAATTATTCATATATATATCTTCACAATATCGTGAATTAGTGGATCACTATCATTATTCCGTTCTCAGCGATATGTTTTGATAAATCAGAAAGGATACGCTTATTTTTTTTTGGTAAAAAGAAAAGGCACTCCATACCTTCCCCTCGCATGTTTCCCCTCGAGACAAGCATTAGGTGAACTTATACCCCCGCGTATTTATAGGCACCAAAACCAGTGGACCCGTGGGAAGGAGTATTGGACGCTACTGTGAGACCGAAAACGTGCGTTCAGAATCTTATCTCGAGCAGCGGAGAAGATTGTCTGTATTTAAACGTGTACACGCCCAGTACGAGAGGCGATTTTCCCGTCATGTTCTGGATTCACGGCGGAGCGTTTTTCATTGGCCACGGTGGTCCACAGATTTACGGACCGGATTATTTTATGGACAAAAACGTGGTTTTGGTTTCGATCAATTTCAGGCTGGGAGCATTAGGTAGGTGGGGCGGACTGTGGCGTTATCCCAGGGGCAGGGTATATGGAAATTAATTTCTATTAGCCCCATATTTGAGAATAATAGCAATACACACAGGGAATCATCACAAAAGTGTATACAACATTAATATTAATAACATGAAGTATTCATCACAAAATTGATCAGATCCTTTTGAAATTTGTATCAAATAATCTCGTGACTGTTTTCAGTGATTGGTGAAAATTTCAAGTCCCTAGCTGCATTATTTTAGAAGTTATGTCAAAAAGTAATTTTCGGTTTTACGGGAATTTCGGTAATTGCATATTTTGCCGTTTTCCGTCAGTTTTTCGACAGTTTTTGGAAAAAATATTGAGAAATTGGAAAAACGACCTCTATAAAGTACCGTCTGGGTGTGATTCCGGTTCTATAGAGATACTGATCGAAATTTTCGGACAAGTATTTCTATACGAAAAAGTGTTTACAGAATGAGAAAAACAAAAAATAAAGATCATTGTAAAATCATAAGCTTCTCTTCACTTATATGATAACTGATAACTGATCACTGATAACTAATTTTAAAATGTTTAGAAAAAAAAAAAAAAAGATGTTCCGAATTTCATTAACATTTATCTGCCGATGAATATTTATTAAAATGAATTGACTTTTCAGAAAAATATAAAGCAAAAATCAACACACCAGAGAGTGATTTAAACATTATAGTCTTCAATTTTTTCAAAAACGAGGAGAACCTATTGAGTAAAATCAGCAAATGATGCTGTAAATAAGATTTTCATAAAATCGATTTTATTAATTTCATCATAACTTTGAAAAAATTTTGAACTAAAAACTTAAAATTTTCATCAAAATCTGACCAATTTTTTGGATAATTACAGTATTTTGGAATAAACTTATGTTTTGTTAGGTTTTATCTAATAAAATTCTTCAATCTTGATATTATTAGCTAAATATGTGACATAACCTTACTCACATAATACGAGTATATGTTAAATTAATCTGAAAAAAGAAAAAAACTATAAAATCTAAACTTATTTAACTTTTGATTTTCTAACCGTTTAAAGTTAGAATTTATAAGAAACTGAGCATTCTTACGGTAAAATAACAATTTACTTTTCAATCGTTTCAAAACTTTTAAAATTTAAATAAAACTAATATTTTCTATTATCAAATGATTCCTTATGTGTTTTTATACACCTGGTTTAATATTCATGAAAACTGGTCATCTAAATAATTTTTTACAACTGTTTAAATTTTAGAATCACAGTTCAAATAATGTCGATTAAATCAAATAATGGCAGATTTTTCTTCCTTTTATTTAATTTTATTATAATATACCAGTATTCTTTTATAACAGTTAATTTTTGTTAAAATCAGTTGTGGCAATTTTTAATCATAAGTGATTTAAAATTCAAAACACGCAAAATTAATTATTTTCTCCGATATTTAAATGAACACCGATTATTCTGTTATTGCCGATTCCTAAAGTAATATTGTTGAAATCATGAAAATTTCAACAATACGTTATCATAAATGATATTCAGATAAAATGTAAATGAAACAAATTATTAAACGTACTTAATATATAATTAACATATATATATATATATATATATGTTTTAAACTAACTGAAGCTTCACTCAGAATCCTTTTTTTTTTTGAAAAAATTATTCACTGTTCTTTTAAAACCTAACACACCCACCAAGAGTATCCCACACAAGGTGCGAAGTATGTCCTTTCCCTTTTTTTCGGTTTATTGGACACCCTCCGAAATAAAATCCTGGCTACGTCCCTGCTTAATATATATTTCAATAAATACAGAACTGTTCAACACTAAGCAGCTCTGTTTTCACATTACAACAGGTGGTAGGCAGTGGTCGAAGTGGGGTGGGATACGGGGGGATGCAATCCCTCTACTTCTTTTCGTCAGCATTTTCCGTCCCTGCACTTATTTTGAGTAAAATTATTCATCCCTCTTGGATTTTGAAAAACTAATCGATTTTTACTATAAACACAGTGACGTTACAACCGTTTTTCTTTTAAAAAATATCTTTGAATAATTTTTTTTTTCTCCATAAAAAATAAAACGGGTACTTTATCGGAATAATATTGAATTAAAAAATCATTAAAGTAAATCTATAAAGCATTTTCTATATGAATGGTGGAAAGACAGTTGAAGGATTTTAAGAATATTTAGATTGTAGATTAAACGAATCCGGCTGTGAATAATTTTGTTCTAACAGCATTATTGTTAACTAAGAGAAACTTGAACATGCTCTCATAA
>JAIPRM010009611.1:0-11474 GCA_025469315.1 Stegophylla sp. TES_Ste_2020 | reverse complement strand
ATTCTTGATTTAAGATAAAAATTACTAATATCAATGTCATAAAAGTGTCCGTTATTTAGAGTGTCCTGTATTTAGAGGTTTTCCTATACAAAAGTAGTGAAAATGTCCCCGTCCCCGAAAAAACGTCTGCTATTTGGAGGTGTCCGCTATTTAGAGGTGTCCGTTAAAGGAGGTTTTACTGTATATATATAATTCTAATTATATCTCTCTTTTATAACAAAGTTACCAGTTACTCTATTTTTATGCCCATGAAAAATATTTCACTCTTTTTTTCTGTTGATACAAAATCCGAATACCGACTGCCCTGTTACCTAGCCAGTCCACCCCTGAATGTCATCTCTATTTCTTTCTGTTGATCAATAAAATTAATTTGAGATCTAAGCATCTATAACAAACATACATATAGCAGTACATCAAATAATAATAATGGACTATATTCTAAATGATTTAGTTTGCATTATATGTACTCTCATAACATCAGGAGTAAAATAGACATTTTCAATGTTTAAAATATATTAGCACCCCTTTCTTTCTTTTGTATAGAACCATATTCGGCTAAAATGCACTTTACCACTTCCCTCATGAATTTCAATTTTTTTTTATTTTAAGACGCGTTTTTCAACGCTGATTTCGAAAATGTTTGATTTTTTTTGGAAGTTATAGCCTAACAAAGTTTGCGATGATATGGCAAATAGTACACATAGTCCACCAAACACCCGGTGAACTAATCTTCAAAAATTGCAATGAAATTGCCAATTATCAAGCCGAAACGCCTCCACGTTTCACAGCAAGACGAAGGATATTTTTAATTTCCAGAGCGAAACAGAGTTGACTAAACACCTGGTGAACTACCCGCACTGGTGGTGTCGATTTTGGCATATCAGAAATGTCTGGGATTAGATACACATTGCAGACCGATTCCACATGCATACTGATCAGGCACTATCAGTAGATAATACTAGTTAGACACAATTTACACATATACTTTTTAATCTTGATAGAATCTCGGGTGTCTTTTTTGACCTGAATTTAAATCGGGACGCAGTTTATAAAAAAAAAATATCATTTAGATATAGTTTACAGATAACCATAGTTTATGGATAACCACCTGCTTATAAACTTAAAATCGCAAGCTTTGGAAGGCTGTTACTTCAAAAATAATAGTTTTCGCAAGAAAAAAAAAAAATCAAACAGTTTTGAAATCAGCATTGAAAAACACGTCTTTTTTAAAATAAAAATTGAAATTCGAGTGAAGAATAGTCCATCAATTTCAAATATCAGAAATTGTGTGTAATTGTACTTCAAATAGTTAATTTTTCGAAATCCTCATTAGTTTTTCAAACTCGAGAAAAACCTACTGAAAATATAAGAATAATATGTTATAAACTATTATAAAATATTTTCATATCATAACTAAAAAGTAGAAACTAAACAGTGATACATACTTAATAACATTTTCAAAATATTTTGACTACTGTCAACATAAGTTTATCTTTAGATTTAGCTTTAGAGTTCAAAATTGTGTTTTGTGAGAGGAATTAAATTTTATATTACCTTTCTAATATAAATTATTATGTTTAGATGAAATTATACAACATATTATTATTTATAAGTGCTGATAATTCATTAGTAAGTATTGCTCATTTATGTTGTTTCAACTTTATGTAGGAATGGATAATATAATTTAACTTCTTGAATTCAATATATTTTAAATTTGATATGAATAATAATTGCAATAACCATATTTGTGAAAAAAAAATGATCATGTATATAATAATATTCTAGTGTTTTCAGATAATTTTCAAAATACGGAAATATTGAAGCAAACTATAAATATTTATTATTCTTATATGAAATGTATTATTTTTTTTATTAGAATGGTTGCGTCATGTGTATGTCCTCTGCAGATGAAAAATCATTGTTGGTATTGTGTGATAACTGCATCCGGTAAGATCGATTTGACTAATTATCATGTCTACCCAAAAAATATTTGATTGAATTCAGTAGCTTATTTTTAGATTTGCAATGTAGCAAAGAATAGTAACATAGCCAAGGAGAGTCTCACAGAGCCAGGCCCTTTCATAATCAGTCGTATTTTTTGAACCCATATAATTGGTTTTAACTTTTATTCGATTGTTTCATATTCATAGCATACAATTTACTTTAAATTATATATATTATTTTAATTAGGTATTAACTGATAAATGAGATTGTTAGAGATAACTAAGAGAAATGAAATTTTAAGACTGGACAAAATAAACTATTATAATGTTAGCATATCCAACTATAAAAAAAATGTGATTTTTGAATTCTGAGTGAGGTGAAGAATTTTGATTTTGGTTTTGTAATACTATATTTTTTTTATTTTTGGGTAAAAGAACTTTTTGGATGATTTAACTTGTCTAATAATTCTATACATAAAAATTTTTATTTTGGTTTTGCAATAATATAATTTTTTTTTTTTATCTTTAGGTAAAAGTACTTTTTCAATGATTTTCAAGAAATATAGAGTCGATTGATATAATTTATGAGTAGAGTAATATTCCATTTTCAGCTCATAATAATATCAAAAATTTAAAACTGTACCAATTAAGAAAAAAACTTTAAAAAAACAAGATATTTCCAAATTTTAAATTTGTCCTAAGAGTGGTAAAATTTTTCTTACCAAAATCAAATTACTAAAACTGATTTCACGAAAATCTAGTTAATGGTATATTTTGTCATTTTTACTCAATTTTTGTTTGTTTTTTGATCTATCAGGTTAATCAAAAATTACCTCTAAAGTACCATACAGAGCCAATTTATGATTCAACAAGATTTAGTACTAAGTTAAACATAAATATAAGTGATCATAAAAAATTTTAAAGCCTTAATATCAAAAATCAAAAATTTTGTTACATAAAAAAAAATTGTGTACTTTGCTTATTGGGTGGAATTATCTTGACGGATGTATTGAATTTTAAAGAAACGATAAATCATTTCTTCAATAAAACAATTCTGAACGAAGGAAGTTAATAATATAAAAAAACAAATGCACATAATTCGGATTACCGAGATAGAATCGAACCCCGGTGCTGTTGCGTCATAACGGTATCAACGTTCCACTACGCCACACTAATATATTTAACATTCTATTTAAATAGTAAGGTATTTAGTATAATAAACGAAAATGTAGAATTTTCAAAATAGAATAAAATAACTGGAAAACTATTGTTGCATGTGGATTTAAATTCACACCATTGTATTTAGCATTAAAAAATACATAAGATAAAATAAAACATTATCAATCTTCAGCAACTTAATGTTTATAATTTATAGATATTTTCTAATATCTGTTTATATTTTCTTCGATTTTTTTTCAATCAAATCCTTATGAAATGTTTAATTATTCGTACGTGAGAAATTTAACTGTACCAAAATATTCGCAATAAAATTCTCTATCTAAGCACCAAATTTCAAAACAATCGGTTTGACCAATTTTCTTATTTGTACGTTAAAGTGCATAATTTTAAATAAAACTAACAAATTTCGTCGAAATTCTAACTTTAAACGGGAAAAAAAAAAGTTAACTAACGATTTTTGAGATTTTTTCAGGTCAATTAGACATATATGTCAGTGAAATCATATTAAATTTTCAAGTTTTAATATCAAAAATAAAAAATTTTATTACATACATAAAAACTAACAAAAAATGAGAAATTTTCAAAATGCTGTACATAACGGAAAATTGATCAATCTTTTTGAAATTTTCATGAAATGATCTCATAACTATTTTTGGTGGTTAGTTTTAAGTCCCTAGCTGCATTATTTTAAAAGTTATATCAAAAAGTAATTTTAAATTTTAAAGTACCATCTGGATATGATTTTGGTTCTATAGAGGTACTGATCGAAAATTTTGGACAAGTATTTCTATACAAACAAGTGTTCTAAAAAAAGAGAAAAATTTTTTTTAAAAAAATTATCATTGTAAAATCCATAAGCTTCTACACTCCTTCCAGAATCTAAAATTAACAAAAATTGAGAAATTAACAAAATTTCCTAAATTCTGTACTTAACTCAAAATTGATAAATCTTTTTGAAATTTATATATGAAATATTCTTGAGACCATTTATAATAGTTGGTGAAAATTTCAAGTCCCTAGCTGCATTATTTTAGAAGGTTTGTTAAAAAGCAATGTTCAATATTACGGAAATTCTGGTAATTGAATATTTTCCGATTTGTTGTCAATTTTTCGACAGATTTCCTACGTTTTTGGAAAAAGTATTTGAGAAAAGGGAAAAATTTTCTCTTTCAAGTACCGTCTAGATGTGATTTTGGATCTATAGAGTTACTGATCGAAACTTTTGGACAAGTATTTCTATAAGAAAAGGGTTTCCAGAAAGAGAGAAAACAAAATAAACATCATTGTAAAATCATAAGCTTCCTCACTCCGTTCAGAATCTATGATAATTTATCTATATTATATATATCTATAATAATTTTATAATTTTTAATGAATCATACTATTATTATTAATGTGTACCTATTAATACAAAAATTTTAAATTTTGTTTAGAGCATTTTGTCCGGATTGCTTGAAAAAGTTTTTTGGAAATGAAGGATATGAAAGAATAATTAATACAAATCAATGGCATTGTTTTATATGTAGTGAAAGTTCAATGACCAAATTAAGAGTCAGGTCTAAAGATGACCAAATGAACAATGTAAAAAATAAATACTTCAGTTTTTCAAATGAATGTTATGATAAATTAATTTTGTTTCAGGTCTATAAATTATTTCCAGCTAAACCAATAAATCAAAATACTAAAGAATCCAAAGAAAACATTCTAGTTTTTGCAATTGATGATACAAAAAAATTGGGTAATAAAAGTTTACTGAACTATTATGTATATAAGATGATTAAATTAAAACTCATTATCTTAAAAAATAATATCAATGCAGCTTATAATAATATCATCAAAGTTTATTTATTTAATGTATTTATAAATAACCATTCAAATTCACTATCCCAGATTACCTAAAATTTGTATCTATATAGGTACTTTATTAGTTATTTATTCTTCATAAAAAGTAAATGAATAATACACAAATACAGTGAAAATTCTGAGTAGTAAACACTCTTGATTACAGAAATTTTATCCATTATTTGAATATGTCCAGTATTCAGAGGTGATCAACTTGCAGAAAGAATTTATGAAAAAGAAATCAGCTTTTGAGAGGTTTCACTGAAATATATTTTCAATTTTTTTTCTTCATTTTTTTGAAATAAACTGATAATGTTATTGGCTATAATAGTTTAATTTTGCATAGAAAATCCTAACAACATATGATAAATTTTTTATACACCTTATTATTCCAATCTAAAACCATTATTCAACAGACTATATACACACCAACATTCCTGTAAAATAATTAATAATTTATATTTGCCTTTATGTTGACAGTCGAATCCAACTTAAAAATTCTGGATCAGCCTCACAAAATTATAAATATTAAATCAGACGATGATTTACAAACCTTAATAATACCTGATCACGAGAATTATGCCAAATTAATAATTCGCTATTATCCTACTCAAGAAAAATATAACAAAAAAAAATTTGGTAATTGAAAATTCCACTAATGAATATTTACAACATTTTTAATACATTTGATTAGTTCATAATCAATTAATGTTGTATTTTAAAAATGGAACATTATTATTGATGAAATTTTTCTTTTGTCATTTCCATACAGAGAATATGAACACATTCAAAGTGTTTACATCTTTTCTAAAACAAAAAAATGAGCTCCAATTACGATATCCAAACGAAAACATTTATTTTGCTTTTGAAGCACCGGCCACGTTGATAAACGAAGAGAGAAATTTAATTTCAAGGTAAACATTTTATCAAATTCTTAGTAGGAATTCTATTTAATTGAAATAAATTATATTAAGAACATGATCATGTTTTATATGATAAATGTGTACTTAAAGAAGTATGGCCATATATTTAAAATTACATTAACATTACATTAAGGTTAGTGACTCATAACAAATAATTACTCAATTTGTTTAAGTTTTTTAATAAATAAATTAATAATTAATGCTATTTTCACCTTTGAAGAAAAAAAGAGATTACAAATGTGCGTGTTCTGTGTTCTCTCATGAATAGTCTTTGAGTGGTAATAATGTTGTAAGATTTCTAAATATTAAAAATATTTTTAATCTACTCCAATCTTAAGGCGAGGAAAAGTTTCCATAGTTAAACTTATCCTCTGATTGAAGTGTTTGGTTGAATAATAGGACTGCCAGTCTCATAAATATGGTATTTATCAGGGAAACATCGAGACACAGGTACAATTTAATTTATTTAATAACTGTAACATTAAAATTTTACTTTTTATTTGTGGAAAAATATGATAGATGTTAATTGTATCATGAATTTATATTATTAACAATTTTTAATTAAGAGAACACTATACCCGTATGTGTTGTCTTCGTTTTACCAACAAACAACATAATAAATTTGCAATCAGCGGAATCAATTTTACATCACCAGCTTTAATGTTTGAGTAAAATGATCCATTATCATGGTTAAAGTTAAGAACATTATCTGTGTTCCTAAGTGAATTTTTAAGGTACTTCAATTTTTAAGCCAGTTTTAAATACCTAAAATATAACAAAAATGCTTATAATTTGTTTGAAAATTGAAATATGCTGATCGAAAAATTACTAAACTGTACGTTGATTAAGACTATTAACATGTGTAATAATTAACCAACAGAAAAAAAGGACTTTAAGAGCCTATAAAAATTTTGAGTTTTTTTTTGCATTATATCTAGGAGTGTTGTTAAAATCAAATATAAAATATTTAACATGTTATGTTAAATTATGGTTTAGACATTAATGATTATTTAAACTATATTTTCATTGAAAATATTTTAAATCTTGTACTCATAAATTGTCCTATAATAATATTATGGTTATACCTAAATCATCTATTATAAAGTAATTTAATTTGAATGTTTTAATTTTAAAGTACAGGGTCCGTAAAAACAAACGCATGTTTTTAAAAATATTAATTCTTCAATTTGGGAAAGCCTAAATTTTTTTACATGTGAAAAATGGCATCTTTCAGAATTTTTTGGAAGTGTAAGAAATTGTATACTGCAATTACTTTTAGCGTAGTATAATTTTGAAAAACATGCGTTTGTTCTGACAGACCTGTATATTAATAAACAACTAAAAAAAAAAAATTAAGCGATTCTAATATGTGCATTAAAAAACTATATATATATATGAATAAATACATTTTATATATTATATATATATATATATATTTTTTTTTTTTTTTTGACAGTTTGATTGGTATAAAACCAGTGTTATGTAGTACAAATACTGAATATACGAACCTTCGAAGTCGCTTCATCTGGAGTAATGTTTTAATATATGATCACAATATTAGTCAGTTCAAGACCTACGACATTTTTTTAAAAAAAGTTGCTAAAGATCAAACAGGTATAATTAAATGATAATTCCAATTATTGTTACAGAAATTTAAAAAAAATAAGCTTTCTTTCGGATGGCTTGTTTTTTATTTGTAAAATATGAATATTATTTATTTTTAGTATTATTGTTAAAATAAATTAATAATAATTCAATTTTCATTTGAAGGAATGGAGACCTATGAAAGTTCGATTTACACAATAATATCAAGTTTTATTCAAAATAATTTGAAATAATAATTTATTTTTTTATTATAAGTATAAAAAGTATTTTATTATATATTATATCTATTTAATGTTCTATTATAAGTATTCAGTGATAGAAACAATTTAATTATGATTTCTAAAGGAAGTAATTTAAATATTTTTAATGTAAAATTGATATTAATTTTAATGTAAAATTTTAATGCAAAAAATAACTTATATATTTTTTAATTGTAATAGTGCAGTAATACAATAATGATAATCTAGTCATAAGTAAATAAATTTTTAGTTTTTTAATCCAAAGAGTATGTATTCAGATTTTTTTTTGTGTAGGGATCAATATTTTTATTTTTTTGCAATTCATATGTATATATTTATTTTATTAATAATTTGTACAATATATTATATATATTTTAATAATAATATTAAAAAAATAATAATAATAACAATGAAAAGTACTTATTTTCTCGAATAATTGATATTTAAATCTTAATTATTATTGAAAGTCTGAAGCTATTTATAGATAAAATTAATAATTAAGGTTTGAACCCGGTATCATTTCATCCTGCAGTTTTAAATAGATCACTATACTACAACAACGTTAGTAACAGTTGAAATAGTAGGTATTTAATTTAACACCAAAAAATGTTAAATTCTAAAAGTCAAATAATTAGAAAACTATTGATGCGTGGATTTTAGTTCACACCCCCATCATCCTCAGTGTCGAAAAAATCAATTAGACGGTGAAAAAACATTACCAATCTTTTTGGATGTTCATAAACTAGAAATAATATACCATAAAATTTGTCCATATATTCTCCGATTTTTTTCAAACAAACAATTAAAAAATGTTTAGTTATTTGTCATTAAAAAATTTTATTATACCAAATATTTGAGATAAAATTCTCCACCCACCTAGATACCCAGTTTCATAAATATCAAATTTTCTATTATGTATGTCAAAGTATGTAATTTTAGGTGAACTTAACATATTCCGTTGAAATGCTAACTTCAAACAGAATGATGAAAAAGTTGATTTACCAAAATCCAAAATAATTTTAATTTCCAATATGAAGTTTTCATAAAATGTTCTCTTGACCATTTTTCATCTTTGATGAAAGATTCTAGTTTCTAGCTCCATTATTTAGAAAATTGTTTAAAATATATATATTTACATTTTATGAAAATTTCGTTAATAGCGCATTTTAACCATTTTATTATTTTTTTTTTTCTGTCAATTTTTTGACAGATTTTCCTCGTTTTGGAAAAGTATTAAGAAATTTAAAAAATTATCTCTACGGACTACGGAGTACCATCTGAGTGTGCATTTTGGATCTATAGTTATTGATTAAAATTTTCGGACGAGTATTTCCATACAAAAATAAGCGTTTCCAGTAAGAGAAAAAGAAAATAAATATTGTAAAATCATAAGTTACTTCCCTCTGCTCAAAATCTAAAATTTTATGAGAAAGATGTATTACTAGTTGAAACTCTTGGACAAGTATTTCTTTATAAAAATGTGTATTCATAAAAAAAAAATAATTAACAAATCATTGTAATGATAATAATAATTGTATGTTTTGCTCCACTTAGAATCTAAAATATAAGTTTCATACATATTCTAGTTTAAAATGATTGTAAATATTTCATATAATTGAAGGATCCAGTGCAATAACCAGGTATTTTTACTTTTTGTAATTTTTCAGGAAACATAAAAAACAATTTTAATAACTGTCCTTTGTTTAAATTACTATTTCAAAAACCGATTATTTTATTTCAGGTAACAGTATAGAGTCTTATAAATTTTCAACAAATTTAAATAGTTAAATTGAATTAATTAAAGAAGAATAATTCAGTTGAGATTTTCAAAATTAAACTCTGTGGTTTCCTTTTTTGCACATATATCACAAAAACATTATATTACAATACACACATTTAATAAACTCAAAAACAACGAATAATATCATATACAGTGGGTTCACATTAAAACTGATTTACCACTATATATGATTGAAACGAGGTTTTTGGGAGGTGAAAGAAGAGAGTACCAAAATACACATTTTGAGAAAAGTTTGACATTTTAACTCTTTCGGTACGCCCTTGAGCCGTATAGCTTCTTTTTATTTAAATGGCAACTCCAGTTTTTTCCTGCAAATTTGGATAGACCATGTTTTTCAAAACAATCTTTTATGCTTCAAGTTTTTTTCTAATTACAAAATTGACAAAATGAAAATAATTTCCAAATTTTAAATTACGAATAACCAGTTTTAAATCTATTACCATTACAAACTGTTTGGCGATGGTCTATTTGCCCCGAGGGAAGATATGTATTTTCGACAAGGTAGTGTGGCATCACATATGCCAGCAAGATCCACAGATTTAACTCCTTTGGATTTCTTTTTTTTAAGTTAGGCATTTAAAAACTATTATATGTAATCAGATCATTGATTAATGTCCGAAATTAAAAATAAAATACAAGTGACATGAAATAATTTAGTGAAGACCAAATAAAAGCAGAAACATCAAGAGAATGTTTGAAACATCGAGACGGAAACTTTGAGCAATTGGTTAGATAATTTTTATTATTATTATTATTACTATAATTAAAAATGTCTCAAATTGTTTATTTATTTATTTATATTCTTTTTCATAACGTATTTAAAGCTTAGGATAAACATGGTTACAATTTAATTAAAAACGGATTATTCGTAAATTCAAAAATAGATGTACTCTAATTTTTTCAATTTTTGAATTAGATAAAAACTTGTTGTTACATGAAAATTGTTTTTCGATTTAGCACTTTTACTTAATGGTATTACCTTATACAATTTATGAAAAATCCGAAGTAGCTGGTCTTTTTATATTGATGAGGGACTGAGGAGACTACACAATTGTCCATGGTCCGGTGTATATTATACATATGGTGACCAGATTTAGAAATACAAAAATAAGTACACATTAAAATATAGTTTTTTTCTCAAACCCTTTCTTGAGGGAATCGGCCAATGTGTTAACATATTATCTATATGATGTCCATCAGTTGTCTCCTACAAGAAAAGTTTTTTCATTGTATAATAAATATTATCTATTTACCACAATTCCCAAATTTATAAAGATATTTTTAATTGCAATTTTTTTACATGGTGAACAGGTGAACTTGTCAAGTGTGAGAATCTTTTTGGTAAATTTTAATCCTTAATACAATGCCATTTATAATACATAATGTATTGTTCTGATTGGGGGAAAAATTTTAATATTTCATTTGATTTTTAATTAATATCTAACAATTTACACATTATGTAAATTAAATTATTGGTATATTTAAAATATAATATATTATGAATTATATTTATAAAGTTATTTAATTATTGTAAATTAAATTATTTAAATTATAAATTAAAATCTCTTCTATCCATTATAATCGTATCTAACTTACAAACTTACCTAACTATGATTCTTATTAATAACTTTAAAAAAATATAGCAATATTATAATTATTATTAGGTTTATATCAAAGAAGAAAAATATCATATTGTACAAAATATGCATTAAATCAAACTATAAAATATATGCAAATAAACAAATAAATTATGAAAGATTTTATTGTAAATATGTATTAATCCACATTATTAAAAAGCCGGACATACTTCGCACGATGGGTGTACTTCGCACGACGGGTGGTATTCTCTTGACGGGCGTATTAAATTTTAAAGAAACGATAAATCATTTCTTCAGTAAAACGATTCAGAACAAAGGAAATTAATAATATAAGAAAAAAAAAA
>JAIPRM010009610.1:0-14578 GCA_025469315.1 Stegophylla sp. TES_Ste_2020 | reverse complement strand
AGAAATTCAAAAAATGACTTATTTAAAGTACAATCTAGAGGCAAATCCGGTTTCAAAAAGTTATTGATCGAAACTTTTGAACAAGTATTTCTATACGAAAAGTTGTACACAGAAAAAAAAATAATGAAAAAAAAAATAAAGAAAAAATAAACATCATTGTAAAAACACTAGCTTCTTCACTTCGTTCAGAATCTAAAACGATATACTTCGCACCATAGGTATTCTTTGCTCCTCGACAAGGATATTCTCGGCGGGTGTGTTTAATTAAAAAAAAAAAAAAAACAATATTTAATTTCTCTAATAAAACGGTTCTGATATTTTAAACACATAATGTGGAAATAACTGTGAGTCTAGTCTCTAGTAAAAAAAAAAAAAACCGGACATACTTCGCACGATGGGTGTACTTCGCACGACGGGTGGTATTCTCTTGACGGGCGTATTAAATTTTAAACAAAAATAGTCGTCATCTTCAACACACTTCCCAAGACTTCACTAATGGTTTCCGTGTCTTTTTTGTTAAATGTTGGGTAGTTCCTACCTCACCCCCCCCCAAAAAAAAAAAAAAATAATTTGAGGAATTTAGAAATTCGAAAAACGTGCTCTTAAAAATACCATTTAGAGACAAATTCGGTTTCAAAAAGAGTTACTGACCTAAAGAGCGAAGAATACCCGTGGACCGTGGTGTGAAGTATGTCCGGCTTTCTTATCCGTATTTTACTTATCTTTGCTTTACTTTACTTTTTTTTTATCTAATAAATAAATAAAAAAAAGAAAAAAAACATAATGAGAAAAAAGCGTTAAAATATTGGTTGAATGCTGGTCGAGATTTTTGGACGAGTATTGTAAACGTTCTTAAACTTAAAACTTAAAACTTAAAATTAAGTAAACGTCATTGTTTAAAACACTGCCTTTTTCTCTTCGTTTATCATTTGCAGTTTTCATTTTTGAGTACATAATTGTATTCAATATAAATGTGTATGACTTGGTTTATTTAGATAAGAAAACAAATCGATAGATTTTAACATTTCATATCAATGACAATAGGTGAAACTATGGGTCAGGTCAGTCAGGCCATGGCCTGACCTAATGCTGGCTAAATATCAATATATCATAGTAGAATTTAAAATTAAAATTAAAAACGTAATTTACGCACCTAAAATGCATGCGTCGTTGTCCATTTCACGAAATGGACACAATATGGATGCGACATAATATACGTGTACATGCGTGATGCGGGGATATCACCAATTTGCGTACTACGTACAGTCGTAACCACTATATTATTTTATGCATTAGATATATAAGTAATAACTTTCTCTAATTTCCTTGAATTTTAATCATTTTTAAACTATTTTGCACACTTAATGATAGTCCTAATTGTTTTATATAATAATAATTTAGCTTATCGTTCAATGCACCAAAAAATTTTTTAAATGTTAAGTTCTTACTCCTTTAATTCTTTAATTTTCACTCGATCTATCAATTATTTAATTAAGTTCAATGCTAATAATTTAATGAAAATGGTGAATTTATGGTGATAATTTATTTTTAATTGAATAAAAATAAAAGTTTACCTTATTAATATTCGTGTAATGGTTTAATATTATTTATTTGTTATGAAATTATTTCCATTTTACTTTTACCTTATATTAGTAATTAAATATGGAAAATAACGATGAAATAGTAACTTCAAATAAGTACTTACAAAGGAAAAATTCGAATATATTTTCTAATGTATAACAGTTCTTAGAATATGCAAAAGATTGTTAAAAAATAAATGAATGTTTGAGAAAAAACAACCTTTTTTAATTCTGTTCTAGAGATATGATTCGCCCCTGCCCCTGGAAAGTCTCAAATACGCCACTGTTATCATGCAATCAATACCAAAATCAAAATTTCATAAAATAAATCCTATACTTATTAATATAAACATTCATGTTCATAATAACATGTCAATTAAAAAAAATTTTTATACATAATAAACCACTGAAAAGTATAATATATTAATGTTATGCAATTTCTTGTTAATAAGCTACAAAGTATTTTTTGATACTATACAGTGTGATTCTGTAATGAACCATTCAATTACGAAGAATATGTCATACCCACGCTTCACCTCCAGTCTAAGTAAAAAATGTAATTAACTTTTAAAGTACTGGTCCAAAAGTTTGTTACCTAGATATTTTCTCTTAATTGGATCATTTTCTATTTTATAAGCCAGTTAAATATATATGTATGTTGTCATTTCAATAAATAAAGTTGACACCCATATAAGGTGTGGTCGATGAATCGAAAAAGTACTTCATAATTATTGATGAATCGAGTTAATCAATTAATAAATACTTATTGTAATTTTAAGTATTGCATAATTTTCTTTGTCTTATAAATTATTATTTATTTGAAGGTATTACGTACTCGTTGGATTTTGGGCCCAGTGTATGTTTAAATGTTTTGAGAAGTGAACTCTGTCTCTGTAATAGTGTATAATATATAAAAAAAATAATAAGAAGAAAATGGCCTTCGGAGAGGAAGCCCTATCGGGATACTCCCGGTATCCCGGTGGGCCTATTCAACCCTGATTATAAACTTACTAATTTTTATTTAATTTTATAATATAATACAATTTTTATCTAATATTAAACACTTAACGTTAACTTGTAAAAAAAATTGTATTACATCAAAAAAAGATAAATTACTGTATACAGTTTTTATAAGAATTTTTTTTTCATATTTATCACTTGGTCTGTCCTAATAGAATTTTTTAGTTTCGCCTATGTGACAATGACGTTTGATTCTTATTTTCGTTCTCAGACCATTGAGAAATTGTTAAAAATCAAGGGGGAGCGAATACACCCTACTCCCCCCCCCAAAAAAAAAAAAACGGTGCCCCTGGGTGATGGTAGGCGGGTCGGTCTCGTGTCGCGTGGGCGTCGGAATACGGTTTACGTTACTTAATTACGAAGATAAACAACGAGAGCGGCGGCGGCGGCGGCGGCGGTGGCGTGACATTGTCGGGTGGTGGTGTGGGGTGGGGGACGGTTTGTGACGGACGGAAGGGATGCGGGGTGCCTACAAACATACGATATATCTATCTATAGAGAACCGAAGCCAATTACACGATAACGCGACAATAGACGGTGGTGGATCGGAGCCGGGGCGAGCGGTGTAATGGTAATCAAAACGCCGCCCACGAGGGTAACGAATAAATCAGCCCGGAGACACGATTTTCCTCCTCTTTTCGTCTCTCTCCCACGACTGCGTCCTCGTCCTCGTTCCCGGTGCCGCGCCCGTTCCCGTTCCCCGTGTTCTCCGAGAGTCCCGGAGGAATCGTCAAACCACCGCGCGCCCCGACCCGTCCGACAGACGCACAGAATACGCGCTTCGTGACCGGCCGCGTTAATTGACTCCGAGCGACGGCCACCCCGTGGTCTTCATCGTCCCTCTTCACGTATTATCGAGTGCAAAGTGTAATATATATATATATATATATATTCGCTCTTCGAGTCAGATGCTCTTGGTGGGTGGTGTGTAGAATTTAAAAGAAACGATAAATCATTTTTTCAATAACACGAGTCTGAAGTTTGTCAATAATAATACAAGTATATAAAGAAATCATATAGTTATACTGGCATTTCCACACACCCGCCTAGAGTATCTGACCGGAGGAGCGAAGAATACGTTTAAAGTTAAAATTATAAGTGTTATAATAACGTTTTGAAGCTCTGATTGTTTTTTTTGAAATTATGAAGTATGATCTTACTCGTTTAAATTCACTCAAAACCAGAGCTCGGGACTTAAAGCACTTAAAATCATCAAAATGAGTGGTTAAATTATTGCCTTATAAGCACGTAAATATGCTGTTTAAAACATTAAAAGAAGCAATTTCAAAAATTTTAGCTCACCCCTCCCCCCTCAAAAAACTATTTGGTGTCAACCTCAAAAACTTCCTACGAATTGTAATAAAATATTAGCTATTTTTGTGTCTGTGATATACTTTTAGATTTCTTAAACCACGAACGATTCTAATACTCATTGAAAAAACAGTAGATAAAAACTCGAGTTTTGTAAGTGAATTCGCGCCGTCAATTCGTCACTATAAGTAGGAAATATGTAAAAAACTGATAAAAAGTATTTTTCTCAAAAATTATCGAAATAAGCAAAAGTAAACACTTTCAAATTTCAAATATGAAATCACATCTATAACTTCTCATAAAACCGGCTAGATTTCAAGTCAAACCAAAAAAATAAGCAGATGATGGCTTAAGGTCCGAGTCCTGCTTATAAGAAGTATTTATACCTATTTAAATTTTTGGGTTTAGTATTTATTTACTTCACTAAATATGAAACGGTCGTATTGAAAATAAAATATTAGTACGATTTTGACAGTTATAGGCGTGATTGGAAATTTTACTTTTAAATTTAAAGTAGCGTTTGCCAAAAATAAGTTTCCTAAAGTTCCTAAATTTTGGAAAAAAACTATTCGAAATTCTGTTTCAAAAAGTTGTTGTTCGATACTTTTGACGAGTAATTTTTTTAAACGTAAAAGGGTTTACAGGAAAAAAAAGGGGAAAGTATAATAAACATCATTGGCTAAACACTAGCTCATTCGCTTCGTTCAGAATCTTAAATTGAAAAACTGTGAACGACAGAAAAATTATGAATACGAATGAATTATCGACAAAGAAAAAGAATATTGATTAAATGTGCCGAATGATCTAATCCGATCGTTAAAAAATCCGAATAATATGATAAACCATAATGTATAGCTTTTTATTCTTGAACTACTACTGTAAAAATGGCATTAACCATTTATGTTTTATATTTTATAAACTTGAAAAAAAAAAATTGAGATTACTCTTGAGGATTCTACAAATTCCATTTTATAGAATTTCTATTTTTCTTAAAATTTTGTTTTTTCACTACAGTCGACATGTATATGTATCTCAATATTGATAGGTATTTCAAATAATATAAACAAAAATAAAATGAAAAAAAGAAATGCAATTAAATGGTACAAATGTAGAAAAATGAAAAAAAAATGCACCAAAAATATCAAAAATGACCGTAAATCGAAAAATTCACCAAAAAATGCAAAATAAAAATTGTGTCATTAGATTCTGTATTTTATGAATCAAATTTCTGTAGAGACGAGCAACACACTATAGCAAAAGAAAAAAAGATGCAAATGCATCAAGTTCCAAGCCCTACTTATGACTTTTTTCGATTTTTAAAAAAAACGTATCACATTTTTTCCGTTTTATTACAAATAAATCCATATTAACTGTAATTATTATACGACGTGATGTTGCATAATGCTTTATATTAATGATTCATTGAAGATTTACTGCGTTTTAAGCGATAAGTACACGTCATACAGAGTACAACACACAATAATATATTGAATCGAGCAATTTTTTTTCCATAGGACTTCTTGCGTAAAATCTCAATAATTATATTTTATTACCGCTACAGTTTTCATTTATTTTTTTTTTTTATCTCTTATTATGTTTTAAATGGGATGTATATATAGTTTACAACACTATATTCAGATTTGTAAATTGTTTTTAATAACTGATTACAATATTATATTGTGACGATAATAAACGAGTTACGTTATCATTGTTGACGTGGCATTATAATCATTTTATTTTTTACCATTTGCGGTTTAAACGGTTCGAGAATATGTAATTATTGCAATTTTCACAATAACTTTTCTTACGTACAAAAAATCGTTAATATAAAAATCACGATTACAATATTCAAATAATTTATTGTTAAATATAATATATATTTAACTCGTGTTAAATTATAATTTACAGGTGTAAGGCAGAGGGTTCCCAAACTGTGGGTCGTGACGCAAAAATGGGTCATGATTAAATTTTTTGTGGGTCGCGTTAAATTTTAGTTTTTGAGTAAAGCGAAGAAGCTAGTTTTTTTTTTTGCGTTGATGTTTATTTTTTTCGGTATGGTACTTTATTATGACGTGTTTATTATTTAGAATTCTCAATAGTTATTCAAAATTTGAGAAAAACAGCCCTAAATTAGACAAAAATGCTATTGAAACTTTATATATATTTAAATATAGACTGCAGACAATAATGTGAAAAATATTTTTGAGGAAGAAATTTTTTTGAGTTAAGAATCCACATGTTGTGAAGTATGTCCGAATTTTTATTAAATATACATTTTTTTTTTTTTGTAACATTAATTTAATCGTATACACTTATATAATTTAAAATATTTATCACACATTTTTTGAATTAAATAAATGAATAATTAGAGTTATTTAACAGTTGTACATATTATTAGATAATAATTTAAATACAGAATGCTTTTTTTTATTCAGTATCTTATTCAAGCAAAAAAAAAAAAAAAATAAATAGATAAATAAAACAAAAAAAAAAAAAGGACATTAGGTTATTGTTGTGGGTCGCCAAAATTGAAAAAATTACCAAAATGGGTCGAAAAGTTTGGGAACCTCTGGTGTAAGGAATACATTGTTAAAAAAAGTTAAATTATTTTAAATATTTTTAATACAAGTTTATACAAATTTAAAAATAATAGGCTTCCACTAACAACAACACTGTTTTTTTCCGTAACAATCTGGTAGGTGACTGGAGCTGTTGCATTCCCTGGGAAATCGAACGCGATTAGTTGAATTAAAAATAAGTTACGTTTTTTTTTTTTTTTCTAATGAACTATTAAAATATAGCCCAAAAATCATAATTATGACCTGATAATCGGAAAATATGTCACATGAATCAAAAATTACCAAAATATTAAAAAATGCATTATTATATTTGAAACGACATGAAAGTGATTTTATGTAATTAATATACTTAACGATTACAGAGAAAAAATATGCAAATGCAAAAATATACGAGTCCTATTAGAGTGTAAATATTTATAAAAAGCCGGACATACTTCGCACGATGGGTGTTCTTCGCACGACGGGTTGAATTCTCTTGAGGGGTGTATTGAATTTTAAAGAAACGATAAATCATTTCTTCAATAAAACGATTGTGAACGAAGGAAGTCAATAATATGAAAAAAAAAAAAAATGTTAGAAAAATGTCCAACATTTTTATTTTTTTTTTTTTCTTGCGCCAAAATCTTTCTTATATTATTTTCCATCTATGTTTAAATTTTCATATAGCTCGGATCAAAAAATGCTGGTTTCCGAGTCTTTTTTGTCAAATTTTGGGTAGTTTTTTCCAAAAAAAAAAAAAAATTGAAGAATTGAGAAATTCAAAAAATGATCTCTCTAAAGTACAATCTAGAGGCAAATCCGTTACTGATCGATAATTTTGGACAAGTATTTCCATACGAAAAGTTGTACACAGAAGAAAAAAAATAAACATCATTGTAAAAACACTAGCTTCTTCACTTCGTTCAGAATCTAAAAATGTTTATTAAAATAAAATTCAGTATGTATATATGTATATTAATTAATGGATTTAAACAAATATTTTTGATTTTATTTTATTTTTTTTTTTTTTAGGCATATTTTGGTAATTTTAACTTCTACAACTCTTTTCCTCTCCAATAATCACAATATTATTATTGTACAATCAAACAGTAACTAATTTTTTTTTTTTTTTTCGTAAACGTTTTGACTTTTCAAGTGCAGTGCTACAGAATATAATAAATAAAAATATACGTATATATATATACGTATATTTACCACGTCGATTTGTCGGTTTACGTTAAATGCGTATTTTTATTTGCCGAAAAGGGTGCTGATTGCTGTGTGCGGTGCGACATTTACAACGTTGCAGGAAGGGTGTTAAACAAACGCGTTTTTAAACATTTGCCCAGAAAAATACTGCTAGGCAAGAGAATTTTCGAGGGTGCGAAATAAGAACGACGACGTCCCCAGTGATAAATAAGTGCTGGCGGTTGTTTTATCACGCGGTCGGCTTGTTTTATTGTTGCCATTAGGTTATGTCAGCCCGTGTAGATTATTGTCAATTTACCACCAGCAACCGCGTAGACGAGAGAAATACACGCACATAAATAATCGTGTCTTTTGCGCGAGATAAATTGTGTAAATGATTTATTATTCGATTGTTGATCACCGACACACTTGTTTGACGCGTCTTTTTCGGATTGACAGTTTTTTAATTGATATATATTTTTTAGATTCTGAATGAAGTGAAGAAGCTAGTGTTTTTACAATGATGTTTATTTTTTTTTAATTTTTTCTTCTGTGTACAACTTTTCGTATAGAAATACTTGTCTAAAAGTTTCGATCAATATTTTTTTGAAACCGGATTTTCCTCTAGATTGTACTTTAAAGAGGTTATTTTTTGAATTACTCAATTCTTCAATGTTTTTTTTGGAAAAAACTTCCCAAAATTTGACAAAAACGACTCGAAAAATTATCATTTTTTGATCAGAATTTCATGAAAATTTAAACATGGATAGAAAATCCTATAAAAAAGATTTTGGCGCAAGAAAATTTTGAAAATATATTATTAACTTCCTTCGTTCAGAATCGTTTTACTGAAGAAATGATTTATCGTTTCTTTAAAATTTAACAAGCCCGTCAAGAGAATACCACCCGTCGTGCGAAGTACACCCATCGTGCGAAGTATGTCCGGCTTTTTTGTTTCTTAAATTTTACAGTGTTTGTTTCAAAATCATCTATCTCATAAAGTCAATTTCAAAACCAGCCATAAGTGAAAAAAAAAATTAAATAGTTGGTTTCAAAAATAGCCATATGCTTGAATTCACAACAAAACCAGCCATTTCAAAACTATAAATTTATATTTAACTCTTGTAATAATATTTGTACAAAATATATTTTCACATACAATATGTGCACCATTCAAAGCTTTGATTTCATATTTCATATAAAATTATAGACCAAGTATTTTACTTTATTTTTGTTTTTTGTTGTTTCTGAAAAATTTCGAAAAGTATTTATAGCTGATTTTGAAACTAGACGCCTCAATTATACCTACTGTGAATTATTTTCATATTTATTGATGATGATGAAGGGAGTAGTATATTTATTACAGATAAATTATAAAATATAATGTTATATTATATTGAGTTATTTTTTTTTTTGGGGGGGGGAGGGGGCTTTCATTGAAAAGTTCTGACTACGTCATTGGTAAAATATGTATTTTGCTTTTTAAAACAGTGTAATTGTACGAGCTTTTATCAATTAAAATAAAATTTAAATTAAATTATTTTACCAACTGTTTACTATGACATATAATGGTAAATCATAGTTTCATAATATTTTTGGATATGTTCTATATTCTTAGCTTACCAACCGCCAAAAGAAAACACGCATTTTACGCGTATACTGTTGAAAATATAAGCGATAATATGCATTTTATTAAAGTCATGGAAAAATATGCAAATTAATGTAACCACCATTTGCACTGACTGCCAGACGTGATTCGTCGAAATTACAAACAAAAGCAGTAATCCAAAGTCGGAAAAATCCCATGAGGATTTGCCCATTGCTACTCGTATATTATTATCTGATGTATCTCCGGAAATAATGATGATAACCAAATTCTGATTTTTTTTTCTTATAAGTATTATATAGGTCAAAATTTAACGTTTAGGCGAACTAGTTTTGTAAATTTACTGTATAAAATGGCTATTTTTTAATTTTTTAACAATAATAATTATTTAAAAAAAAAAAAAAAAACATTTTTCAATTTTTATCCATTAAAACATCAAATTAAATTATTAAAATATTAAATACTCGTCCCTGCGAGTCCATAAAAAAAAAAAATAATAATAATAAAAATAAATCAAATTTGATTATCTTCATAGTTGGTATATATCTATCAGATATCGCAATGCGCGGGTGTGATGGAGCGATTAAATTTTTAGTTTTCTTTTTTTTTTTTCTCAAAATGTAAGTTAGGTAATAAAAATATAACAGTCATATTTTTCGTTTGATAAAAATAATAATCCAGTATTCCTTAATTTATTTTATTCATTAAGTCTTCATTACCTATTTCAAGGATTGGAAACTTAATGACTTTATAGTTCTACAATTCTTGAAATGTTTAGAAATTTGTTTCCAGTCAAAAGAAAACTAGAAACTAAAGTAAATTTTCAAAATTTTTATTAATTTGATTTCATCTTAGTGTGTACAGTCAAAGGAAATTTTAAGTGTAACTGTTCGCGGGCTTTTATATTCTATTATTTTGATTTTATTCAAATGGGTTCTGTTTCCAGTCGTTGGCCTACATAAAATCGAATATTGTGAATATGTATTTATTATAACAACAAATCGTTATCATTACGTTTTTTTCCTTGCCCTCGTTGCTTTTCATGAAAATAACTCACATTTTTTACTAAAACATTATATTATTAATATTAAAAAAACTATCTTACAACAGCTGTACCTCATATATTATGAGACAATTAAAAAACATATTATTATTTTTATTGTAAAATATCTTTAAATAAAAATACAGATGAGCAAACACAGATGAGCTGCAGGATAAGCTTCTGCATAATATTCACATACACGGAATGCTCGAAGTTGTTCAGGTGGTCGGCCCCTGGGGAATAGTTTACAACTTTGAGTCCCGTGTGAACATCAATATTACACAGCAAACGTGAACCGTGCGTCGTTAATAAGCATAGACATGCGTGATTTAAACAATCTACGCTCTACGTACGAACTTCGAATAATTGCCCTGTAACAGTTTTATGTTGCAAATAATAATAAATCAATTATAATAATAATATTATAATTATTCAAGCAAATACGCATGATAAATTAATAAAACTAATAAGGCTCATTTGGACAGTGTGAAACGTAAATCTAATCCTTAATATATTAATAACATAGTAATTTGTATTTAAAAAATATAAAATTAAATTAAATACGAATACAATATTAGAACGAAATAATCAACACAAAATGCGTATAAACCGTTATTCTATAAATAACTTAAATTAAAAATTATGTTGGTTTAAAGTGAAAAAATCATTCAAAATTTTTGACAAAGGCAGGAAAAAAAGTCGATGTTGGGGTACTTGTTACAAAGTTTTAATGCTCTTGAAAAGAGGGGTAGTTTTCAAGACAGTTTGTTCATTGGGATGGGCTATAAAAAAAAAAAAAAAAAATAGAAACTGAACGAATAATGTGAGAAGGAACATGAAAAGGGATACAAATTAAAAGAGAAAGAGAATTAATGTGACCGCTTTGCTAATCGAAAACAACCCTCGACTCGTTGTACAACGTGGAGACATTTCGGTTTGACGGTGGTAAATCGTATATACTTTTTATCGTGTAAAGTATTTTCCATGATAAATGATTTCCATTTAAAATATTTTCCATGAAAAATAATATTACCGAAATTGAAATTCCGTAACATATATTCCATCACTGGGAAAAAAATCCGTAGAATTTTCGGCTAATTGAAAAAAATTCCACTAAAATTATTTTCCATAAACATTGTTTTTCATTAGAAAGGAATTCTATTCTAAAATTCTATTTTATTTTCAAAATTTAATTTTTATGTTGATTAAAAAAAAAATTATTTATTGTATAATAATTTTATCAAAATTAAGTCAAAAGACAGTTAAGATTTTTACTGTTTTTTTAAATACTGTTAAATTGTTATATACTGAATTCAATTCAAAATGAAATTAGATGCCAAAAATATTTTATTGTTTTTTTAGTATTATTATTATTTTTTTAACTAACAAAAGACTGTACGTTTTGTATGTTTTTTTTTTTTTTTTTTTTTATACTGTTACATTTTTATCTACCTACTTAATTGATTTAAAAATTAAATTACATGGTAACTTAAATATGACTGTTACGTTTGAAGTTTTAAATTTATATTAAATACATCATATATATAATATTGTATAGATACGTACATATTATATTATAATTATTGTATTAAATACACAAAAATAATTTTAACTAGGTACTTTATAAAAACAGAATGGAAATTCAATAATGTCTTAAAATTTTACATGTAATACCTAAGTTGTCTAAAACTTTATATAAACACTGAGGTAGGTACCTAGTATACAGTTTTTAATACAAAAGTGTAGATTAGATTCATTTAACTATCTAAGAAGTTATTCATTTGAAAAATCAAAAAAAAAATTCAAAATTTTCAACGTTTTGAAAATTTACATGGATAAAACAAACAAAATATACCATTTATCTCCGGGTTTTCGACGATTTTACTTAAAAGTTGTAATTGTTTCCGCGAAAAATGCGATTACTACCCATCCTTCTTCATCACTGGGCACAGGCGTTTTATCGTTTTAAGATCTGTTTTAATATAAATAAAAATCCACACGCGGTGACAATAGATTTGACCGCTTTGCACCCATATACCCTCCGTTGAATATGAATCAAAAATATCATTAAAGGAAGCGAAAAACGCTGGACAAAATATCGAATTAAAAAACCTTTGAAATAAAATATTCATTGATTTTTTTCTTGTGATTTCGTAAATTATGTATCATTCTTCCTCATTTTTCCATTTATTTAACTATTAGTCACCGCTTTGTAATCGTTTTTCCTTTTATTGGTTGAAATAAATATAATAAAAAAAAAAAAAAATTAACAGCACACTGTGTTTATAGATTAGAGTACGTCCTGTTTTATACAGGATTGTCCTTTATTTCGGCTCTGTGTCCCGACAAACTTCTCTCAGGACGCTCTTTGTCCCGTAATTTCAAGTCTGTCACCCCATATTAATCCAGTTTCGAGACTTACTGTTCATTTAAAATTTTTGAAATTAAATTATTGAATAAAATAATTTAGAAATCTTTTGGATACCATTAGATCAATGATATTATAATAGTAAAATGAATTAACGAGTTTTTTTTTTCAGAATGTAAAGTATACAATATGATGCGTGAATAAAGGATTTGAAGAAATGTCAAAAAGTATCAATTTAGTTTCATTATGTTATTTTATGTTTTTCAAAATAGTGTTTTTATCTGTTTAAATTTAATCCATAATAGGTAGTTTAAAAATTATACTTTTGTGTCACGATTATTTAAAAATATTACGAAAAATATTTTTGTCCTGTATTTTATTTTCTTAAATATGGTCACCCTATTGTAGATTCTCGAAATATTGATTTTTGAAATTTTACAATTACTGTCTTTTTTTTGGGTAAAAAAAAAAAAAAAAAAAAACACGAAATGATCACGCGTAAAGCGTACGCGGAAAGTGACAAAGAAGAGAATATTATGCGTTCGGTCACGCGATGCGCTCTGTATACATCGCGCGGCGGCAGGACTTTGGTGGGGGGGGGGCGTAAGTGACGTGCGCGCGTGTAAATCTTTGGCACACGGCACCGCCGCCGCACAATCACTTTAAGCAGCGCCGCAGGATTCGAAGGAGTGGTGGGTAAGGGACGGAATGGAGGGCGCGCGCGGTTGTGGTCCCTGCGTGTAGCGGTGGAAGGACGACGAATAGCGTCGGTCGACTTGTAAATCCCTGCGAATCGCCATGGAAACCGCAAAGCTCCTCTACTACCGCAGCGGCGGCGGCGGCGGTTTTATCTGCGTGTCTCATTGTCACCGCGTTTCGCCGTCGGCGCACATGTGCGCGGAAAATGGCCGAAGACGAGCCAGTTCCGCGCCTCCGAACTTTTCCATTGGCTTCGTTGAGAAAAATCGACGCCGCCAAAAACGCATTTGTTACCATTTATCCCCTTCGTCCTTCGCGTCCTTCGCGTCCTTCGTCCCTGCGACTTTTTTAAACGTTTGTGTGTGTGTGTGTGTGCGCACGATTTATACCCTATATAATATAACTCACATTTTTGTGTTGTTTAACAAGAGTCGTACACGTTCACGCGTTTCCGAGAATACGAGTATGATGAGCTGCGGTTTTCCAAAATCGATTTCCAAACGACAGTGTTATAAATTACCTAGATAAACAATAATTTACTATCATCTTTTATCTTATCTCTAGATAATTGAAGAATAATTATTTTTCGTCTTATTTTCGACGAATAAAAGTTTTATCTTAACTAATTATATTTTTTATTGGTAGGGTGACACTATTCCCAATTTGTTTTTTACATTTTTCTTTTATTTTCCCAAAGTTCTTTTTTCCAATACCATTTTTCCCAAGAGTTCTTTTTTCCAATACTAAACCAAAAAAATATATTTTATCAAATATAAGAAATTAATTATTGGCAAATAAAATGATTAAAATTTTAAATTATGGCCAATCACTGTAAGGCGATGGAGTAATATAATTGCTATCAATAAACTCGTCATATAAATAATTTAATGAATAATATAAAAAAGTAAAGTAAAGTAAAGTATAGAGAAAAAAGCCGGACATACTTCGCATCACGGATATTCTCCGCTCTTAGTCGTAATTTTCAATACAACCACCAAGAGTATCTGACCCGAAGAGCCGAGAAGATCCGTGGTGTAAAGTATGTCCGGATTTTTTGTCTATACTTAGTAGGTATTTAATATAATAACCGAAAATATTGAATTATCAAAATAGAATAAAATAGATAGAAAACTATTGTTGCACGTGGATTTTAACTCACACCATCGTATTCAGCGTCGAAAAATATATAAGATGCAATACAACATT
>JAIPRM010009609.1:0-14579 GCA_025469315.1 Stegophylla sp. TES_Ste_2020 | reverse complement strand
ATGATGGTTTCCGAGTCGTTTTTGTAAAATTTTGGTTAGTTTTTTCAAAAAAAAAAAAAAAAAATTGAAGAATTGAGAAATTCAAAAAATGACCTCTGTAAAGTACAATCTAGAGGCAAATCCGGTTTCAAAAAGTTATTAATCGAAACTTTTGGACAAGTATTTCTATTCGAAAAGTTGTACACAGAAAAAAAAAAATAAATAAACATCATTGTAAAAACACTCACTTCATTCAGAATCTAAAATTATTAAAACTTTTAATTTTATCACAAAAAATAATAATTTATTATACATTTTATCGTTTAAAAAGTTTAACAATTCCAAATGATTACGAAATTATGCCGTTGGTGATAATTTTTACCGGGCCATAGGTTTTGGGCAGCCGTATAAGTTGTTCATATAAAACATACTAAAACAGAAAAACCAAGGATTACCTAAAAAAATGTATTGATCATTACCATTGAACACTAATAATAAATATAACACTATTGGCATTGGGCATAACGACGAAAAGTCCAAATACAAATAAATTACAGCAAATAACGTGCAAAAAAAAAAAAAAATTCCCTAAGATAATATTATTTTCAATAACCTAATTTCACCGTAAAAATTCGTATACAAACGTACGCTTAAAATTAATCCTGGCCTCTGTCAGGAAATACTATTAGTTAAACGTCATGCTTTTATAGCTGATTTTGTATGTCAATAAAAATGATTCGGTTTCTCGGGAGGATAAAAATATTGTAATGCGTTAGTAAAATGTCTGTTACAGTATGATATTATATACTCTAAAAAAGAATAAATTTGGATTGCTTTGTTAAACTCTCTTCTCTTTTACAACACATAACGTTTATCCTATGATTTATGAATAAAAATATATATATAAAAAAAAAAAATGCCTTGTTTACAAAATCTAGAATATTTTGAATTTTTTTGTGAAAAAAGAAATTTGAATTTGAATTTTAAACTGTCGAAGAATATTTGATAATTTGTTTGACTTTTATTCGTATTAGGATACATTTTTTTTAAATGTAATCGGTTCTTATTACTTTATTTTTCATTTGCCAAATCGTTTTGAATTTATATAAATAATATGAAATGAATTATTTTTGTCTCATGACTCGTTCCTGCAAATGTATACCTTTGTATAATCCATTTGTTCTGAGTTTCGAGCTAAGGAAGATAATACACAATATAGTATAAACTATAATACTTACGTAATACTAAAAAATTATTCCATTTTCTTTTGCTCGTCAAAGTCATTCGATTCTCTGTAATATCGAACGAAATCCTACGGAGTTATTATATCGTACTAAATATGACTATTATAAAGTTTAAATCCGTACGATTAACTTTAAAAGTTCATTATTATACTTAATCCTATAGTGTATATAATAATATGATGATGATATCAGACGTTTCGTACTTTTTTCAAACGGTACAGCTTAAAATAAAAATTGAAAATCTAAGAATTCAATATAAGACTGAAAATATTGGGGAAAAATAGCAGTTTAAAATTAAATACCGACGTGGATCGAGTGAAATGTTGAATATTTTTTCCTCGATTTTAATGTAATCATTTACGGGTGATTATAATTTATGAATATTAGTGGACGTTTTTATTTATAAAAAAAAATTTATCTTACGACATAGATCAGTGGTTCCCAAACTTTTTTTTACACGCGTCACATCAATATTAATTGTAATAAGCCACGGCACACTTTCGATAAGCATTGTCTACTTCTAGTGACATAATATGCAATGGAGGACTTATCCTTATCAACCCTTTTGACTATTATATAATTTTTTTTTTTCTGAGCATAGTTTTTTAAATCTGTAATTTTCTTTAGTTTTCTTTAACAGTATAAGGAACGCATGCATAAAAATACCCGAAAATGTTATAATTTGTAGTATACAAATATTTCACAATTTTGATTTTAGTCGTTTTACGATATAATATCTAAAATAATAATTCTAAAACTTCACATTTTGACTATATAAGTATTCTAGTATAAACTAAAACAAATTCGATAAAATAATTTAACAAATACCTATCTTATCTAAAGAATAATAATAAAAAGCATTTTCGTGGTAGAAATAAAAATTTTAGTAAATTAAAAAAAAAAATTGTTTTACCATAAAAAATTGGGCATTTTTAGGTTCTACAACCTGTTGAACCTGTTCTACAACCTAAGTACAAGCTCTCTTAAATGGTGTAACACTAGAAAGGATCTTGCTCTCAAGACATTTCACTAAGTAACCAAAATAATCACTTTGTGAGGAAACAGGAAGTTATAAATAAAATATTAAGATTCTATGATATTACTGTTCTTTGTGATATAGTGTTTAATAAGTTATAACAATTATTTAATTATGTTTAATTTAATTCGTTGAAAATTTACGCAACACACCTACACATTATCAAGGCACACCATTTGGGAAACACTGACATAGATCATTGAATTATATAATATGATCTGAGTTTTATAGGCTATGTCTTTAAGCGAACTTATCGTGACAAATTTATTTGTCTAGACGAGCATAATAATTTTTCTATCTGAGGAGGACATTTTTTTAGCTAAGTGGTATCTCAGTTAGTATTTGTCTACACCAGGGTTGGCTATCAGGCCGACGGCAACAATTAACCGTAAATTTTCATATTTTTTTTTTTTATTGACATATACATCATAAATATTATACAGGGCGTTCCGCCGAAGATCTGCACTTATACTTGAAATAATGAAGATAATTAAATATTGTTTTTACAATAATTACTCGCAGAGACAAGGACTACGAGTTGTTCATATTTTTATTGAGTTTTGGTAAACGAAATTAACTTTTTATCATTTTTGAACAATTTTAGGATATTCATATAAGAGCGTTAATTTTTCTAAGTACGTTAACGCTTCAATCATGTTTTTTTAATAATTTTTTAGTTTCCACAAAATTAACGTATTATTAGAAGATAACCCTATAGATTGCCTATACCGATCGACTTAAGGTGCTTAGAATAGACAATAATCTTCAAAAAAAATTTCAAAAATATTAAAATAAAAAGTTAATTTTTTACCAAAAACATTAGGTTCAATATAATTATGAAATACTTGTAATTTTTGTCTCCGCGAATCTTATAAAAAAAAAAAAAATCGATTATTTTCATATTCTCAGGATCATCAATCGAATAATATCAAACGATATTTTACTTTTACATAATGTAGTATTTTATTTGATCGATGAAATTATAATACTATTTATAATTTACCATACTAATGGCGATCCTCGGCGGCATCATTACAATAACATCATAACGCATATAATTGGAATTCGGAAGTGTTCGCGGGTACATACCGTGCAGTGTAATTATAAACGGATCAATACATAGGTTGATTGATTAATATTATTATCGTGGTTGAAGCAGCGACGACGATTATGGAATTAAATTACTTAAAGAACTCTTTTGACTTTGGCACATTTTTTTGTTTTTTAACCAAAGATTTATATTCTTGGTAGAAATTTCTTAAAGAGTCATTTTTGAAAAGCGTTTAGAGTTAGAATGACCGTTAGCGCCAAAAACGGCCGATTTATTTTCTTTGTTATTTTTTTGAACAATATTCGTTACTTATTGTTTTTAGGATTTTTCATTTTTGTTAAAATTAGTCGAGTCGATATTTAATTTTAAAAGCTTTAAATTTTAAAACATGGGGCAACCATTAATCTGTCTCCGAATAATGAAATTATTATTATTATTATTTTATTGTGAAATACAATCGATACAAAACTGACAGTATATTATTGTTATGTATATTACTAATTGATATTTCACTCACAATAGTTTTTTGTTTTAGACATTTCTGTAAAATTCAACACGTCTGCTAAGAGTATCACACCCGAGAAACGAAGAATACCCATGATGCTAAAAATTATGTTCGCTTTTTTATTACATGCTATAACGACTAAATGTAATCCTCGCTGTTTTTCATAGGACAATTATTTTAATGACCCTCGTGCATGGTCGTGATCCAAAATATAAATTTGTACATCACATATTATTTTTTGTAAACATTTTTTTAGTAGCGATATCAGGTATAAAACATCTTTCAAACATATATAATTATATTAATTATATTGTTTGCACTTCTATTATTGTAGGCAGTTATGACGTGTGTTTGTGTAAAGTTTATACGGTACCATACGCGCGAAATATAAATTTCATTAGTTTAAACGACTACATTTAAAATATAAATGTTTATTTTATTTTTATTTTTACCGCTCATAATAATAATTATACGTAACACGTTTTGTATAGCTGCTTAGAGTGACCATATATTTTATGTGTGCATGTATATTATATGTAAAATAATTAAAAAATTAAACAAATTATTTAGGTTAGAATTTAATGAATAATTTTACGTTTTAATGTGTCTCTATTCAAAAATGATAAAAAGCTATATTTATTCATTTAATTACATAACAGATTTTTTCATTATTTTCTATAAATCAATAGATTTATTTAGCGCCATAAATCAAAATGTAGCAGATTTGTGTTTCGATACGTAAAATTGCCAAATTGCTTCAACTTTTGTCTATTCTAATATGGATTTTATTCAAATTTCACCAAAAATAATGTTAATTTATCTTTTTACGACTGTCAAGAATCGAACGTTTGCCATGTTATGACTTTATGTGGCAGTGAAAAAGAAGTTAAAATAGAAATATTTTCATTGTCTATTTAATAATTTGTAGTATTATGAGAACAGCGTAGACGTGTGTTGGATGATAATATTAAGGTCACAATTTGTTTGTAAATTTATGAAAAATACCCAAAAAAGTTATATTTGTAAAAAAAATTACATTAAAATAATCAGTATCACCAACAATTTAAGTTTTCCTTTTCTTTTCCACAATTTACGTTTTAAATCATCAGAAAAAAAATTACGTTACATCAAAATGTCCTCCTTATAGATATACGGTTAAAGTTTCATTATATATTATACCTTAACACGTGTTGATTATTAATCAGTGTTACCCCAAAAAACTTATTATTAATCCAGATTACGTGTAAGTATATATAGGTATACTGTGACGTACAGCTGTGAAATCGACTCATTTTGACACGGTGTCGGTTTTCCTTACAAAGTTTTCGCAGCAAAATTTGGTTTTTATTCAATGTGAAAGATTTATTTTTATTTTTTAAAATTAATATACAACTTATACAATATACAACTTGGTTTTACACGATACTTTAAATTGTCACTCAGCGACTTAAATGATAATATTATTAACTATTTTAGAATTGAAAAGAAAAAAAAATATGAAGAACTAGATTATTATGAACTAGCCTATCATTAGTCTTGAGCAAAGATAATTAAAAAATTATCTAGATAAAAATGAAGATAATTGAACATATTTTTGTTAGATAAAGATACTTTTTTATTAAATACGCAAAGATAAAAGATGATTACAGTAGTTTATCTAGATAAATAAAAAGATTCGTTTTCTGTCATGTTGATTTATAGTTAAAAAAAAATGTTACTATGCCAATAACGTTGTATAAAATAAGGAAGTTATATTAGAAAAATGTTATTTGGCAAAATTTCACACTTAAAATTAATAAAATGTTTATCTTTTCTATTTTACTGGAAAATTCATTGGAATTTCTAAAATTTGTATCGGAGACATATATTTTAAGAATAGGTGTGTTAATCCGACATGACGTGTTCAGTGGTAGTTAACATAACAAATTATTATTATTATCATAATAAAATAAATAAATAATTGGAAATTTATTTTATCTAGATAATAAATTGCTTATCTAGATGCATTCATCTTATTATGCACAACATTGCCTATCGCAACATCATAAAATCAAACATAGTTTGAGCCCATTCTCAGTAATATCAGCTTCCATCCCTATCTATGTAATATAATCTGTGTGTATGTTTGTATAATATCTCTACGTATAAAACATTAAAAATCGTTAAAATATAGGATATGGGTTTATTACCCGAGTGCTGGTACGCGAGGCGAGAAGGGTAGTAGTAATGCGTTAGGGCGTAACGGATGTATGTATGTATGTATACGTGTCACGCGTGTTATTTGTACCCGTTTTCCGTTTAAACTACTGAACCGATTCCGACAAAACGAAAACTAAAATAATCTGTGAGTTACGAGGAGTGTTTTTGTAGTTGGGTTTCATAATTTGTGAGCTTAAATGACGTATTTAACCACAAATGAAAAATAAGAATTCAAAATTACCGTCATAACTATTTTCCCGAACGAAATTCGATATTATATAAATACTAGTTGATACTGTGTACTTTCTTACCTATAAAAATAAGTTTAGCCCGTACAAATAGAATAAACGCTTCAATTTTATGATCAAAATGACTTTTTTCAAATATTACCATTTTGAACTGAATTTTGATTCAAAAAGTTGCTAGTCGAAACATTCGGACAAATATTTCCAAAACGAAAAACGTGTTCACAGAAATAAATGAAGAAAAAAAAAAGAATAAAAAAGAAACATCATTGTAAAACACTAGCTTCTTCGATCCACTCAGAACCTAAAAAGACAGGTTTATTGTTGTTATTATTATTTCCTACGCATTTGCAATATTTGTTTAAAAAGTAGAACATATTTTATACAAGCTAAGTCTTAGTCTACTTAAATTGAAATCAGTCAATAATAAAATAAGAATTCCAATGTCAAATTTAGTAAAACTGATCATCTTTATGAATAATCAAACATATATAAATATATATATATATATATATATATATATGGATTGTTATGTTATTACATTGTTAAATATTCATATAATTGATTACAGGACGAACATTTAACTTTATTAAAATTCATTCTTTTTAAATTCTGAACGAACTGAAGAAACTAGTGTTTTTACAATGATTTTTCTTTTTTTTTTTTGTGTACAACTTTTTGTATGGAAATACTTGTTCAAAAGTTTCAATCAGTGATGATCCTGATTTGCCTCTAAATTGTACTTTAGAGAGTCATTTTTGAATTTCTCAATTCTTCAATTTTGTTTTTGGAAAAAACTACCCAAAATTTGACAAAAACGACTCGGAAACCATTATTTTTTGATACAAACTATATGAAAATTTAAACATAGATATAAAATCACATAAGAAAGATTAAAGATTTTGACGCAAGAAAATTTTGAAAATGTAAAAAAAAGTTTTGGACCCTCATTCAGAATCGTTTTATTGAAGAAATGATTTATCGTTTCTTTGAAATTCAATACACCCGTCAAGGGAATCCCACCCGCCATGCGAAGAACACCCATCGTGCGAAGTATGTCCGGTTTTTTTTTTTAAATTTATGGTTATTTTATTACAAGAAAATATTCGGTCAGTATTTTGTTTGATTTTTTTTTCGTTCTCCTCAAACAGCAAATTCCTAAACACAGTGTTTATAAATCCTAATTTCGAATGAATTCGGAATTTTACTGTGAAACATACCGCGTTCCCCGGTATAATATAGAAACGTTCGCGAATCCCTGCCATGACGCGTAACATTCTAATTCTGTCGTCTGGTCGGTCACGTACTGCAGTTTGTGTCGTGTACACACCCCCGCTAAACGCAGTCAGGTCGTAATTAAACCGTCTAGAAAAACAAAACATTATAATTATGGCGAGGATTTTAATGAAAGTTAAAATTTTTCTGGGAATTCTCAAAAAACAATAATATTTTTAAAGCGTACATAGTAGAATAAAAAGTAAAAGTAAAACTCTATTTTTGAATTTTAAAGAATTTATGTGTACTTTTTTATAAATGGGTAAACTTAGACCTCAAATCACCTCATTTGAAAATGAAAAAGTTCTCAAAATCATTAATTTCGTTTTGAAAACGGTTAACGAGCAGACAACAGTGAGTGGGATATTGTAAATAATTGAGCCCATAATGAAAAATTATTTCATAACAATTATTGTTAAGTAATAGTCGAACTTTTTCGTCAATAAATAATTGATACAATACGACAAAGAACTTGCTGTTCATAAAAAAAGAAATGTGACAAAGACTTTGACTAAGATGACTTTGTTTGGGCACAAAACAACACTGGCTGATAATTGTCGAAATTTTTTCTTTGAGAATATTAAAATGCATTTAATTGTGTAGACCGATATTTTGAAACACAAAGAAATCAAAGTCGGGCATACTTCTCACCATAGGTATTCTTTATTCCTTGGGTGAGACTTGATGATTTTGTTAAATTAAAAAAAAAAGAAACGACAAATTATTTCTTCAGAAATACAATTTTAAGCTGAGCTTCAGTTTATGTAAGATTATTTATTAAAAATAAAAATGATGAGAAAGGGGTGTTAGGAAAAAAAATTTATTTATTAAAAATTTTCTTTCAATAAAACATTTTCAATATAATTATCTATCTGTACTTAAATTTTCATAAGGTTTGGATTAAAAAAAAAAAAAAGTTCTAATAGAATTTCTGTTAAATTTCGGCTAATTTTTTCCATATTTTGTAAGACCATTGAGAGTTTTGAAAAGTGTCTTCTCAAAGTACTGTCTAAAGGTAAATTATGTTTAAAAAATTTGCTGGTCAAAGTTTTTGGACTAGTATTTCTATACGAAAACGTGTACACATAAAAAAAAATTTCCATTCAGTTCCATGATTCCATTCGGTGTCTAAAATTGTAACCAATGTATCTATCTAAATCTTAATTATACTTACTGTATAATTTTCGGGCTAAAAATAAGTTCTCAAAAAAAAAAAATGAATTTGCCGTTATATTGATTTAGTTTAATTTTCAAAAAAAAAAAAAAAGCTACACATATTTTGAACAGTGGGTATTCTTCACTCCTCGGATGAGATACTCTTGGTAGTTGTGTTGAATTTAAAATAATAAAATAAACGATGAATGGTTTTTTCAATAAAATGACTCTGAGAGAAATTTGAGTTAATATTCAGTTATAATTTGTCAGTATGATTATTATTTCTTATTTTATAAATTATAACAGAGTTATTCATTTCCATTTCATTATTCGTGTTAATTATCAATTTTATTTAATAATGAGGAAAATAAATCTAATATTATTTGGATTAACCGTTATTTGAGCCGAAATTCCAAATTTAACTTGTATAAAATTATTTATGGAGTCAACGTTCATTAAAATTATACCTTGAGTAGAAAAAAATACGTGAAAAATTTTGGTACAAGAAAATTTCTAGCAGATTAAGAAAAAAAAAATTTTATGAGGCTTATTATGGCAAAAAGCCGGACATACTTCACACGACGGGTGGGATTCTATTGATGGGTGTATTGAATTTTAAAGAAACGATAAATCATTTCTTCAATAAAACGATTCTGAACGAGGGAAGTCAATAATATAAAAAATAAATCAGAAAAAATATGTTAGAAAAATGTCCAAAATTTTTTTTTCACATTTTCAAAATTTTCTTGCGCCAAAATCTTTCTTATATGATTTTCTATCTATGTTTAAATTTTCAAATAGTTCGGATAAAAAAATGATGGTTTCCGAGTCGTTTTTGTCCAATTTTGGGTAATTTTTTCCTAAAAAGAAATTGAAGAATTGAGAAATTAAAAAAATGACCTCTTTAAAGTACAATCTAAAGGCAAATCCGGTTTCAAAAAGTTACTGATCGAAAATTTTTGGACAAGTATTTCCATACGAAAAGTTATACACAGAAAAAAAAATTAACATCATTGTAAAAACACTAGTTTTTTCACATCGTTCAGAATCTAATATGATAAGCACGAAAGAACACTTACAAAATATAAAAACAAGGTAATATCAGTGAGTCAAATACATGGCTTTTTACATAAAAAAAAATAGATTTACATTATTACTTTATAATTTTTCACTAATATTTTTACACTTACAATTTTACATAATTACATTTTGCTTAGATTTTTTGCAGTTTAACATTTTTAAATTATAACGACTTTCATATTATGAATAATAATATATGAAAATTAAAATAATTGTTGAAGGATAATGAGAATCGCCTCCTCGACGTTACGTACTCTGGATAATGGCAAAATGGTTCTCAAAAATATTATAAGAAAATTATATGTACATTTTTATTGGGGGCTGAATTTACTCGTCAATAATTTTCACACAAAAAAAAACAAGGGCTGAATTTACAATAGACCTTTTTAAAAAAATTTTCCTCGGGCCGAGTTGACAATCGTCCATTTTGTCGCGTAGGAAAGTCATCGTTTGTATATGATTTAATACTTTTCCGACACAAAAGTTTCGCGTGTATACACGTAATTAACTCCACACACACTACGATATAGTCGATTCACACGCGTATTTGTACTAATATATTGTAGTAATTATGTATATATTACGTGTGAAACTTTGTAGAATATACATAAACGGCCGCAAACGAAGCCGTTCCGCGCGTTCAAATGTTTACACAACAGTAATGAGATTTACTCGAAGTCGACTCGTTTGACTACAACAAGTTCCTGAAATAAAATATTTAAAAAGCGACACGACATGATGTTATTACGATTAATTTACCGTGAATTTTCATCCCTTGTAAAGATTAAATCGAAATTAACTTTAAAAACAAAATATTGTGTACCACGTGATACTCATATTATGCCACATTGTGTTTTAAAAACACGAACTCCGTAGAATTTTAACAAAATCTATTATTTCCACTTGAAATAACGATTCTTTCATTTACTTTTAGTTTTAATAAAACTTTTTTAAATTCGAAATACAATAAAATTTATTATTTGTAACATCTAACGTAAATATAAGATCACGAGTAAAGGGGATGCACTGATTTTGATTGTAGTAAAGTTTTCCTAAACCGTTTTTCCCAATCCATTCTTCCCAATCAATTTTTTCCAATCTAATTTCTCCAATTTCAATATTTACTATAAAGACATTCTTCCAATATACCTATATTTTTACAAATTTAATATTTCCCCCAAAAAAAAATTGGTCATAATTTAATATTTTAACTATGTTTTAGATTCTGAACGAAGTGTTTTACAATAATGTTTATTTTTTATTTTATTTTTTCTGTGTACAACTTTTCGTATGGAAATATTTGTCCAAAAGTTTCAATCAGCAACTTTTTGAAGCCGGATTTTCCTCTAGATTGTACTTTAAAAAGGTCATTTTTTTAATTTCTCAATTCTTCAATTTTTTTTTTTTTTGGAAAAAATTACCCAAAATTTAACATAAACTACTCGAAAACCATCATTTTTTGATCCGAACTATATGAAAATTTAAACATAGATAGAAAATAATATAAGAAAGATTTTGGCGCAAGAAAATTTTATAAATGTGAAAAAAAATTTAGAACATTTTTCTAACATTTTTTTTTCTCATATATTTTTTATATTATTAACTTTCATCGTTCAGAATCGTTTTATTGAAGAAATGATTCATCGTTCCTTTAAAATTCAATACACCCGTCAAGAAAATCCCACCTGACGTGCGGAGAACACCCATCGTGCGAAGTATGTCCGGCTTTTTAAATTCGACATACAGTAAAATTTATTATTTACAACAAAATAACGTAAATAAAAGATCACGAGTAAAAGGAATGCACTGAATTTTGCTAGTCATCGCCGGATCATCCCCCAAAACAATCGTAAGTACTCCCCACTGGGTCTGAGTAAATATTAAGATTTGATTGTTATGATCTGAATCCGGTTCCGTAAAAATTCTGACTTTAAATACTTCTGAAAAAAATACTAAAATAATGGCTTTTAATAATATTTCTTTCAGAGCCTTTAGACATTTTATTTATAAGTAAAGTTATGTAACATCTTCAGCTCATTATATCCGAAAATTAAAAATTTTATCAAAAAACAAAAACAATTCCAAAATTCTATATTTATTCTAATTTATAGTCAAATGTGTTCAAACATTTTATCCAGTCTATACTACACTGCTGTTGATAATGGATAAATATGACAAACTCCTAGCACTATTAGTATTGGAGTTAAAATCGATTTAGCTAATCAGTACATTTAACCGTTCTTGTCCAATTGTCTGTAGTTTTTCCTTGATTTTGTAAAAACTGTTAAGAGTTTCGAAAATCACCTCTCTTAAGTATCACCATGCCTACCGAATTCTCGACCGAAAACTTTTTGCTTAACGTACTTATCCGAACTCTTTTTTCAATTAGGAAAACTAAAAAATTACCATCATCTTCACTCCATTCAGTCCTAAAGTAAATTATAATTATCATATTTGTATACTCAACTCAATACTCGAATTTGTATGGTAGTTCAAATAGACCAAATTGACGTAGGTAGTCATTTTTTATTTCAAGTACGACCTAATTGGCAACTTCAACTATTCAACTGTTGGGCCCCGCAGTTTTAATGAAATCAGAATTTAATTTACTTTTCGTTATCGTCCCCAAATCTTTGGATAATTTCCTAACAACATGAAATCGATTTCATGAAAAACTAATTTACCACATATTTTTACTCATGCATTGATAATTTCTAGGGATGGGTTCTCGAACTCTTCGAACCCTCAAACACCTCGAACTTTAAGAAATTCGAACAGTTCGAGAAAAAAATAAGTTTGAGTTCGAATTTTCGAACAGTTTAATCAGCAGATTTTTTTTTCCTCGTAATGTGTCAACACTGTCAACGCTGTTTCCTTTCAAATTCTGATAATAAGTGATGATTATCAATTAAATACACGTGTTAATAAGTGTGGTTAAATAATATTTTTAATTTTTTTTACTTTTTAATTTTTTTCTGTATACATTTTTTCGCATAGTAATTACTTGTGCAAAAGGTTGGACCAGTAACTTTTTGAAATCGGATTTTTATTGATTAATAATACGACTAATATTGTTATTATTGATACATTTTCAAATGTTTTAATTTTTTTGAAGTTCGAAAGTTCGAAAATGGTTCGAATAAAATTCAGATTCGAGTTCGAGTTCAAACAGTTCAAACAGTTCGAAAAAAAATGGTAGTTCGAGTTCGAAAAAATCAATGTTCGACCCATCCTTAATAATTTCGAAAACATTTTCTTGTAGAAAATTACTAATAATTATACTACTCATATCGAGTAGATGAGAAGATTATTCAGTTCCGCTGACGGGTAAAACGAGATTATTTTGCCACGCTGTTAAAAAAAAAAAGAAACTAGCCCAAGTGATTGAAGACTTACTTAATCGCTGCTAAGATACGTTTTATCCCTGGCATTATTACAATCGTTATGAACAACAGCTGCACGGAAATTATTTATTAACATTATCCGTAATCATTAACCGAATGTATTTTTAATAATATAACCGAACCGGCAAATAAAACGTCGTAATATATATATTAATCGCCCCCTTGTTACGAGATTTATCTGGCATCGTCTAATCCCTACGGCCTACAGTCCCCGGAAATGACTTACAATACTTAATATATTGTATACACGGTGTCCCAGTATGATTTGACAAGTGACAAAACAAAAATTTGTCCTAGTTAATAATTTTTAACTTTTTTTTGAAAATTAATACAACAGCATTGGGCTACAGCAATAACACATATATTTTTTTTTTTTTAACACTCAAATTTTCATAATATTCGAAACGTTATACAACAGTTTTAGAAAATATTCAAAATAGCCATTTTGTGAATCTGATTTTTAGAAAAATATTTAAACCAATATTTTTTTTAAACATCAGGTTTACGAAATGGCAATTTTTTTTATTTTATATAACTGTAGTACAAAATTTCAAATTCAAAAATTTAGGAACTAAGTATATATGTATATGCTTTACTGCTGTAGTCGTAGTGCAATTCTCAATTCTGTAGAAATAATTTCAAAAAAATAAATAAAAATTATTAATAGAACAAAAGTTATTGCATTTATCAAATCGTACTGGAACACCCTGTATTATAATAATATCTAGGATTCCGCTTTTTTAGGCAACAGTCATTCCTCAGGAACTAAAATCACTGAAAAATTCAGAAAAATTAATCTTTAACACCTGAAAAATATGTAAAAATTGGAAATGATTAGAATTAAACATTTCAATCAAAATGAAGATTTCTGAAATATAAAAATGTATTCACGACTAATGTAATTTTTATTGAATATAAAGTAGACAAAACGTTATTTCAAATTAATACAATGTTTGGTAATGCACTTAAATCGTTTGAGATTTTCGAAAGAAGTCACCAGTAACATCTATTTCACTGTATTGTAAGTATCATTTAAGTTTTAGATTCTGAACGAAGTGAAGAAGCTAGTGTTTTTACAATGATATTTTTTTTTTCTGTGTACAACTTTTTGTATAGAAATACTTGTCCAAAAATTTCAATCAGTAACTTTTTGAAACCGGATTTGCCTCTAGATTGTACTTTAGAGATGTCATTTTTTGAATTTCTCAATTCTCCAATTTTTTTTATTTTTGGAAAAAACTACCCGAAATTTGACAAAAACGACTCGGAAACGAATCAAAAATTTTATTCCATAAAAACTAACAAAAAACGAGATATTTCCGAAATTTTCAAAATGCCGTACTTAACTCAAAATTGATCAAATCTTTTTGAAATTTTTATGACATATTTTCGTCTATATTTTTAGT
>JAIPRM010009608.1:0-14580 GCA_025469315.1 Stegophylla sp. TES_Ste_2020 | reverse complement strand
TGTGTTTTTTTTAAAAAAAAAAAAAAAAAAAAAAAAAAAATAAAGAATTGAGAAATTCATAAAATGACCTCTCTAAAGTACAATCTAGAGGCAAATCCGGTTTCAAAAAATTATTGATCGAAACTTTTGGACAAGTATTTCTATACAAAAAGTTGTACATAGAAAAAAAAATAATAATAATAATAAATAAATAAACATCATTGTAAAAACACTAGCTTCTTCACTTCGTTCAGAATGTAAAAAAAAATATACCGATTTGACGGTCATTCCGAATTTTCCCCTCTCGTCGTCGTCGTCGTCGTCGGTGACGGTTAAACGCGCTGTAATACTGTAAAATTATGATTATTATTATAGGTAGTAATGAGTGCATTTTTTCATACATCATTTTTCTCCCCGTTCCCCCAATCCTTTCGTCGACGTCTCTCATACTGGTTGACGCACTGAACGGTTTCCCCAGACTATAATATACGAAATATTCGTCTGACGAGGAAAATAATAATAATAATAATAATAATAATAATAATAATTACGCGTGGAAAAACGATGATGGCGTCGTCGCGGGCGAACCTGTCCAACGTGCGTGTGTGTGATAAATAACTCGTGTAGTACGTGCGAATACGTGCCGAACGTGACCGTCAGACATTTCGGCGCGGGATTCTCGCGTGCACACCGATGACGCGACGAGACGTCTCGGTAACTTGCGCGCGACAGGAAACGTGACGCGAGGACGTGCGCGTGTAACGGTGACGGGGGTAGGGGAGGGACATACGTTAGTTTATTTATCACGTATTATTAAGGATGATAATAATAATAATAATATGTGCGAGTATCTACGCGACGACGACGACGGGGAAATCGCTGGTTTTATAAATAATTAATTGTATAAAAATTCGTATTTCAACCGAATTTTGCAGCCTTTTTTGATATTATTTGCTTTAAACAGCATTTTAACGTTCCGGACTGTCAAACAGTGTCGGTAGCCGCTGTAGGGGCAGACTGGTAGGGCGAGTAACCTCTGAAAATACTATATTTTCGTCTCTTGTCCCATGATGCTGTTATTACTATTGTACGAAATAAAATAAAAAAATTTCGATTTCCAATTTTTTGAATCTGGATTTGCCTCTAGTTGGTACTTCAAAGAGGTTATTTTTTTAATTTATCAATTCTTCGACTTTTTTGGGGAGAACTACTCAAAATTTGACAAAAAAGACTAGGAAATCATATTTTTTGATCCAAGTTTTATGAAAATTTAAAGAATGGTAGACGACAATATAAAGAACATTTTTACGCAAGCAAATTTTGAAAAACTGAAAAAAAAATTTGGTCATTTTTTTCTCATTAATTTTTTCCTTTATTTATTAGATCAAAAAAAAAGTTAAGTAAAACAAAGTAAAATATAGTAAATAAAGTAGGACATATTTCGCATCTCAGATATTTTTCGCTCTTTGGATCAGATACTCTTGGTGGGTGTTTGAAAAATTATAATTATTATAATATTGTTCTTTATATTATTAACTTTCTTCGTTCAGAATCGTCTTATTGGAAAAATGATTTATCGTTTCTTTAACATTTTATACACGCACCAAGAGTATCTGACCTGAGGAGCGAAGAATATCCGTAGTGCGAAATATGTTCGGCTTTGTTGTCTATACTTTACTTTTTATTATTGTTAATTGATTCAATCTCCATTCAAAATCGTTTTATTGAAGAAATAATGTCGTTTTTTTAAAATGCAATACACGACCAAGAGCATTCGACCCGAGGAGCGAAAAACACCAATGGTGCAAAGTATGTCCGGCTTTTTACTATATTAGTTAGTACTAATCAGGGTCTCTTATTAGCGGCCTGAGCCTTTAGAGGGCCAGTCTACCCGTGCTGGTAGGGTTGGGATACATTCCGATTTGGTAGGACATTCATGATTTTTAAGTATACAGATTCCATGCTTTGCATCAATTCTCAACATTGACATCACGATTTGATGCATTTATTTTTAATTTTTGTCTTATGTGCCGTCTAACAAGCTAATGGGGCCAGAAAGTTCAAAATACAGTTGTGTAGTAAATTGTTTAAAAAAAACCGGACATCTTCGTATCGTAGATATACTTCGCTTTCCGGATGGGATATTCTTGATGGGTGAATTGAACTTTAAAGAAATGATAAATCATTTTTTTTAGTAAAACAATTCTAAGCATAGCTTTAATTATATTGTATACAATAATCACGTAACAATAATTATTACTTTACCATGATTACCACTGTAGGGTAGGGTAGGGTACCAACAATGGTCAACAATCAAAGCGACAAGTGTCAACTATTTGAAATAATACAAATTTACGTTGTGTCATGATTTCCATGGTTGGGTAGGATAAAGACCAACAATGATTAAATATTAAGACGACAAGAGTCAATCCATTGAAACAATGCAAACTTAGAAAAATATAAGGTATCATTTAGATTATGGAGCCGAATTTCGATTCAAAAAGTGGCTGATCGAAACTTTTGGATTAGGATTTCTATGTGCAAAAATGTTTACAAAACGGAATAAAAATAAACATCGTTCTAAATTCATAAGCTTCTTCGTTTATTTCAGAATCTAAAATATACCATGAATGGTTTTTAATACTATGATAAAACTATAAACCAGAATAAGGGCAGATCAGTAACTGTATTAGATTATTGTTTAAAACTTTTACAAATCAGTGATAAAAAAATATTTTGATTAAATTAAACATAATAATTGATTGTCACCTATTCAAAAAAATACAAAAACTTCGTAATTATATTTATTGCTGATGTTAAAAAATTCAGAATCCGAAAGTTTTCGTATTTAAAAGTCTACCACTTCTAAATATTTACCATATATTTTCTTGCTAATTACTATAAACAGGAGCGGATTTAAGGCACAGCGACCTATGCAGTCGCATAGGGTGGCAAATTTTGGAGAGGCGTCAAAATTGTGTTAAATATTTATTTTGTTTTTATGTGGTAAAATATTTTTTATATTCTGAGCGAAGCGAGGAAGTTACAGTGATATTACAGTGATGATTATTTTATTTTACATTTTGTGGAAACACTTTTTCGCATGGAAACACTAGCAATAAAAGTTTATTCTGGCAATATTATAGATAAGAAATTAGTACCCGGAGATACTTTAAAGAGGTAATTTTTCAAAATTCTCGATATTTTTTTCCAAAAAAGAGGAAGAACTATCGAAAAATTGAGTAAAAAAAAAAACGAAATTTTCATGAAATCGGTTTTAGTAATTTAGTCACAACCCAAAAACTATTATAGGTCTAAAAACTTGACATTTTCACCCATTATTAATATTATAGGTAGTATATAGACAGGAAAATATTTTTGAAAAATTTAAAAGCTTTTGGGTAATTTATTATCCGAATTGTATATTTGGATTTTGTTTTCAAATATTGTGAATGACGAAGACGATTGTATATTATTGCAGCTTATCTCATAGCTCATTTTATTTTATGTTAGGACATTTTTTTGTACATATGTTTTTTTTTTTCGTTAGGATAGGGGATGTGAATTTCATTCATCATAGGGGTGGCAAATCGCTAAATCCGCCTCTGATTATAAATCTTCACTGCGACTGCTATTAACCGTTCATTTAACTGATACTGAAAATAAACAGCACACCACAATAGAAAAATATTGTACACTTGTTCAAGAGCTATTATTACTGCAGTAAAATTTGATCTTGGATTTGTTTTAACTTTAAACTTTAATAGATTAAGTATAATATCATCATTTGAAAAAACCGAATTTAATCAGTTACGGAGAATATTCAATAGTTACGGAGAAGGCTTTTGAATTTTAACTGCTTATTAATAATTGATATCAAAATATTCCATAAAACACTTTTAAATCACAATATTATTCGCAAATCATATTTACACACTGTTTTAACTATACCGAATCGCGTAATTTAATATTATACGTTTGACAGAAAAAAAAATATCACAGAATATAGGTCATCTGTCTACCCTGACTACCCTGTGGCCTGCACGCCTACGCATTTAGCTTAATTTCATAATATATACGGTTCAAAGTAGGTAATTATATCATGTGAATAATACGTATACACTCATCTTGGACAGCACTGCGATGGAAATAACTGACTTTTGACCGTACGTCATGCGTTTTGCAGCCAGCAAAATTTCTTTAAAACAAAAAATACATATACTATACTGGTGTACGTATGCGTCAGAAGTACATCACATTCACGCTGGAGAGTTCAAACGAACGATTTCAAAGGTTTCATGCTACCGTAACATACGAGTATAATGTAATATTGCATAGATGCATAGTACATCAGTGACATCCTATTAATTATAATAATAATAATAATAATAATAAATTATTTAGTCATACACTCTTCACCCATTTATTAAATGTTATATTTTAGTTCACAGTGTATGTATATGTTAAACTATGTATACTGTCGTATGCATCATAAGCATAGACTAAATTGTATACATAAAATTAAGCAAATAATAAACTAAATATAATATATAAAGAAGTAGTATTTAAGTTTGGTCGGTAATATTGTAGTATTAACCTAGTTTAAAGCTCACATTATAATTACAATTTGTCCTATTTTGTTATTGCAATTACATGTCAACATCCTTTTAATTGTTTGTACTTATGCAATTATTTAATTATGCTTAATACGGCGTTTCAGTGTCAACATAGTGTAATGATTATAATTTGTTGATATTAAAGTCTACATAAGGGGAAAAGGAGTGAAATAAACGCGACTTCTATGACGGTAATGTGACTCGATCGTCTAGGAGAGCTTATTTTACCCAAGTTTTATTTTAATTTATTTTAGATTCTGAACGAAGTGAAGAAGCTAGTGTTTTTACAATGAGGTTTATTTTTTTTTCTGTGTACAACTTTTCGTCTGGAAATACTCGTTCAAAAGTTTCGATTAGCAACTTTTTGAAACCGGATTTGCCTCTAGATAGTACTTTGGAGAGATTATTTTTTAAGTTTCTCAATTCTTAAATTTTTTTTTTTTTTGGGGGGGGGGAAGAAATTACCCAAAATTTGACAAAATTGACTCGGAAACCATCATTTTTTGATCCCAACTATATGAAAATTTAAACATAGATAGAAAATAATATGAGAAAGATTTTGGCACAAGAAAATTTTAGAATTGTGTAAAAAAAATTTTGGACATTTTTCTAACATTTTTTTTTCTCGTTTGTTCTTTATATTATTAACTTCCTTCGTTCAGAATCGTCTTATTGAAGAAATGATTTATGGTTTCTTTAAAATTCAATACACCCGTCAAGAGAATCCCACCCGACGTACGAAGAGCACCCTAACGAGCGAAGTACACCCATCGTACGAAGTATGTCCGGCTTTTTTTTAATGTTTTATGTCTATACGTACGATTTGATCTGATCGGCGTATACGACAATACAAATACTATGCGATATTTCATCAATGTTTCACAATCACAACTAATGCGTTATTGGGTTGTATGACGTGACAATACACGACGTATGACCATGAAGACGGCCTCCCTTTCGGTGTGCTCCACACTGAACTTACCGACGTTTGAAGAAATACCCGCAAACACATTTTTTAAAATTCGCAAATCACAATGTGGAAAAATCAATTATCCTCTCAATTGGGGCTAAATATTCGTGTATTTATCCCTTCCCTAACCCTCGTAAGGTTTGATCCAAAGCAAATACAATATATTGTTTCATTTTTATTTAATTTCTCTAAATATTTTAAGTTCAACAAAAAAAAATGTATGCGATAAAAAACAAACTAGGTATGTTAAAATATTATTATAATGTTGCGTGTGAAGTTTTAGAAAAACGTACCTATGATAAATGGTCAAATTTGTTGAGTGTTTATTTTCGAAAGCAAATAATAATATTGACGACATGACAAGTCCTCCTACTTCCCTTTCTTCAAAATTTTCTTTAAATACCTTACATAGTTACAGTTACTGAGTGGAAAATTGTTGCCATAATTTTTCGTATCATATTGATTGCCGATTAAGAATGTTACTTTATTTATCGCGCGCCATCAAAACCCAAGCGAATTTTATTCTAGTTCTTCGGATTGCAGTGACCGCCGCACAGTGGGATAAAACAGTACCATCTACAGCAGAAGTTTGATTAAAAATGTGGCTGATCGATACTTTTGGATCAGTATCTTTATAGGTACGCAAAAGTGTTTACAAAACGGGGAAAAAAATAATAGTATATTGTGTGTGCAGGAAGTATGCAATTTCGGACGCTGGTGACGTGTGCTGAATTTCACCTAAAACTGAAATTGTCTTCCTGCTGCACATACTAATTTTTGTCACAACTCGTATATTTATTATACCCTTGGACAACATTTCTTTCCATGGTACAGTAAGAAATTCGATGGAGAGACATAATATTACTAATAACTGAAATTAATCCTTTTATAATTACGGTCACGGTTCCGGTTCCGGTGTCTGTTCCTAAATTTTTAAGATTAATCAGTCACATAACCGTTTTTTTTTTTCACTTCTGTTTAGATTAATTTATTTTCTTCGAATATTTATAATATTGTAAAAACATAAGTATATTTTCCTCTCGTCCACAACGATCAGAGTTATATTGATAATATTTTGCCTATCTAAATCGCCACAGACTGTGCTCATTCCCAGTATTTATCGGATACTTAAATTTAAGAACATCTGATATCCACGTTGGAGTGACAATCGGAAATTTTAAATTTCTCCGAAAATAAAATATGTCCTCACGATTACTGCTCGCCCGAACGAGTATATAAACATCAGACATGGGATAATATTTAATTAGCACGTCGGTGGTAATTGAATCGGGACGAGTATAAATACAAGTTTATGCTTCAACAACGATATCGGCAGGGGAAGGGGTGAGCACAATTTTATTAGAAGCAGAAAGTAAAATGAAAAACCATTTTAATATACACATATAGGGAGTATATAATATATATATATTATATGTATAGTATAGTCGCGGTACCGCTCTGATTAATGCGTATACGCATTGTTAGATCGTCCGGTGACGATTGCGGGCACTCGCGATCCGATCTGAATTCATCAGCTAATGGACCGCGCGAGAGAATATTTCGCTCGGGCAGGGGAAATACTCTCTGCGCCGTATGAAAACCGAAGCGTCAAAATTAAACAATAATAAGTAAATAAATAAAAATAAAGACTAGAACATTTATTTCTCATTACATGTCGTACCTATATGTATATATTTTACTCTCGTCGTATAACCTGACATCACTACTGCTATTTCGAATATAAATTGTAATTACGTTTATATATATATATATATATATTCGTATATTATATTATTGATTTTCTCTCTCTCTCTCTCTCTCTCTTTCTGTCACTCGTTCTCTCATCATTCCCCCATCGTTTCACAGTGGTGTAGTTATATATATATATATTACTATAAAGGTACACGAGCACATATTATCCGTATGCTGCAATTGATGTTATCGCACGCGTGGTCCTACGATGAGTTCTTTTTTCTCCTTTTTTTTTTTTTTTTTATTCTCATTTTCAATTGAACCGAGTGCAGCAATAGAGTAGCCCCTTGTTTGTCCGTACACCAGATTGATTACGAAACGAACTATCTTGCGATCAGGAACTCTCACGTGCCGGGACACAGATTGACAAAGAACTGCGGTCAGTGCATAGTGTTCAGCTCACGTGTTCATAGAAAATTTCATTATAATCGTGTAATTTTAAAATATGATAATATAGCGCCGCTCGGACGAGAATCGTATTCTTTACACGTGGTTGCTAGGTGCGCGTGTTCCAATGTACACGGTTTCGACCATCTCAATTAAGACAGCATAGGCGCTTATTAGAGAGAAGTTTGAAGGGGCTGAGCCCCCCAAAAACTACTCATAGCCCTCTCCTCAGAATTTTCACGATATCGGTGCACGAAAGAAACTCTTTCCCAGTATTTTCATTGTTCAAGTCGAGTCCCGACTTCTAAAGTTGTTGGATTGCTATCGAGGAAAGACTATCGTCCTAATTGGTTTTTACACAGGGATTCAATTAGGTATATTTGAGTAATCCATTTTGTATTTTCTCTCTCTCTCTCTCTCCCTCTTTTTTTTTTTATTTTTATTCGGAATACATTTTTTGAAATTTAGCAATTATAATTAAAGATTCGCAGTTATAATTTAAAACACGTGTGCAAATTATTCACTGAGAAATATATTAAAAAAATTGGACCACGAAAAAAAAACACACGAGGAATCTATTGATCAAAAAAAAATAATTATTCCTAGATTAAGAAATACAATTTTTATTTTAATTCATCTAACAAAAAATGAGATATTTCCACATTTATATATTTTTTGAAATATTTTATAATGCGTAAACATTTCAAGTATCTAGTACAATTAGTTTCAGAGATATGACTGTATAGATTATTATAATCAATTTAATGAAAATCTAGTTTAAGGCTTATTTTAACTTTTTTACTCAATTGTTCGGTATCTTTTGTTAATTTTTGGAAAAACTTTTGATAAATTCAAAAAATTACCTCTTTAAAATACCACGTGGATAAAATTATCAATAAAAAAAAACATACCAAATGTACTTATCCGAGTAATTTTTTGATAAGAAAAAAAGGTTTCATAAGAATGAAAAAAAAAGCTTATACTTTGAACTAAGGGTATTCTCATCTCCTCAGTTGGAGTTTGAGATTTGATTAAAACTTAGAAAAAAAACGATAAATCATTTCTTCCTCCGATAAAGCGATTCTAAGCAGAGCTTCAATAGCACAATTAATTATAAAGAACTTTAATTTTTAGTTTTACTTTGTGCACGTTTTACAATTCAATAACAGAATAATCCATGTCCATATATAAAAAAATATATAAATGTATGTATTTACACTTGTATAAATGTGATGTGATTTTGTTATCAAGTTTTGTTATTAAAAGCTATTATAATTAAAAATTTACTCGACTAATATTACCAAAAATATATGTATAGACTATATACCTATATCTATGTAAGCTTATAAAAAATTTGGTTTTTTTTTAATTGTATGGTATTTTTCTTCTTGGCTAGAAATTTTAGTTAAGAACTCAGTTCATAATTTACAGTCGTCACAATACACAGAATGCTATGAGTCACGAACCCTGATAGTTATTATCAGGGCTCGGATTTTGTAGAAAATGCTACTTTTTAAGGGAGTGTGATAAACAGATAATTCTTGTAGATAAATACCTTTCAAATCCTTCTGATTTCAAAAAATTTGACTTGTTTTTTGTTTTTGCTTTTTTGCTTTTTTCCACTAAATGTACTTTTTTTGCTTTTATCTAGCTTTTGTACTTTTTTCTTATTTTTTACATAAAAATTATTATTAATAAAATTAATATATATAAATATATATATATATAATACAAATGAAATTCATATTAATGAAAAATTCACATATTATCTCTAAATATATTATTTTTCTACTAAATTATTATTGCTAGAACCAAGTAAAAAATTATACATACATTTTTGATTTACTGGATTATTTATAACTTACCGAAAAGTGAAAATAAAATTTTGGATTCTGGGTGGAGTGAAGAAGCTAGTGCATTTACTGATATTTATTTTTTGTTTTTCTTATTTTTCTGTGAATATTTTTTCGTATACAAATAATTTCCCAAAATTTGGCTCTATATGGTAATTTAGAGACGTCAGTTTTCGAATTTATCTATTGTTTTTCCGAAATTTTGGAAAAAAATATTCAAAATTTAACAAAAATACCATGAAACTTATTTTTAAAATTTTATGAAAATTTAAATAATAAATAGACAATATGAAAAACATTTTAGTATTTTTATTTATTTAGTATCCATGTGAAAATTATTTTCCCGCAATTGTCAATAGTGGAATATAAAAATGACTGAGTAAAATTGCTTTTTTTGTCATAATAAAAAGACTTTAATAAACTGAATCTCAAATTAGAATTTTTATATTAAAAAACGCTTTATCGTTTGTTCAAATTTAACACACTCGAAAAGCAATTTCCACCCGAGGAGACAAGAATACCTATAGTGCAACATATGTCCAGATTTTTTATTGTAATATTGAATTTATTTTTAGAGTAAAATTTAATAAATGCTATTTTTTGCTTTTTGGGCACTTAAAATGCTTTTTTACAGAATTATTTTGTTACGAAATCCTAGCCCTAGTATATCGTATTTATAGTATTTTTGTGTTTTCTGAACACTAAATTTTACATTAAAAATCATCCCGTGAACACGAAATTCCACACGCGTGCAGGGGGGATAAAATAGTGCATGATAAATGTTGTAATATTCTAAGTTAGGTACACCTACTACATATTATTATTTTATTTGTTCGCGTCCCCTCTCGGGAAACATGTTTCGCCGCCACCTCTGCGCAGTCGTGTTGATTCTAAACCGTCACTGTACATGTACATATATATATATATATTAATCAATGGTAGGCATACGGTTTCATAATTGGGAAACGAGTGAGTGTGTGATTGTGAACTCACGTGTGATTATAACGTCAGTTTTGAAGACGGACTCGGCTGCAGAACTGACGTGCACGAGTGGTAAAAAGGGTCAAGAGGTAGGCTGATGACGAGGAGAGAAGATTGACGTAGAACGGTGACGAAGGTCGTGGTGTGTATGTGTGTGTGTGTGTGTTTACGGAACTGGAGTGAGTACGCTGGTGAAGAATAAAAATGTTTTTGATTAATCATCTAAGGTTGTTTTCATAATTTTCGTCTCGAAAAAAAAAAAAAGGTTTAAATCGTTCACTTTGTACGCGTTTGAATACGTGTACGTACGTACTTGTATATCATTATAAAAATTTTACTAGTAGTGAAATATTTTCGAACTCATAATGATATAGCGTTTAAAGAACCCATTGAAAAAAAAATAAATAAATAAATAGAGTTAAAATCACGCAATGTAAAGGGGCAGGGCATTTAAATTATATTGTCAATATTAGATTTATCTCGTGTCATAGATTTGTTTTTAAAAATTCTGAGTGACGTTCCACTATCATTATTCATCACTAATATGCTATTAAATATTATATATAAATATAGTTATATTTTTTATTATGCCTGCACTAAAAGTATAATCTTCTATGACAGTTTAAGCTAACTGAAATATACTTTTTTCGATATAGAGAGCATATCCATACAGCCAGCTTACCCTTACTGTCCAAATCAAACCATCACAAAAAAGGTAAATGAGGTAAGGCATATTAGCAATTTTGATACACATACCATCACTTAGCTCATCTATCGTCTGATTCTCCAATTGTGATTTGATCGTGACATATGTTGATAGCACATTATCTCATACCGTGGATGACTTTTTAAGACTCTTTTTTTTATAGTTGGATCAATACATAAAATTGATGGTGTATGGTGGTGGATGGTGGATCTAGAGTTGAAATAATTTTGCGGGGAGGGGAATTGTAAAAGGGCTACACTCAAAACAACATCGACCCAACCGACCACGATGCACCTATAATATTACTATAAAATAATGTATTTGTTAGTATTCTAAAATATATGTGTATATATATATTATACATATGGAAGTTTTGTTATATGTTACGATGAAGTAATAATCAAAATAATTTATCATTGTTTGCTGGTCATATTCTGGACGATCGTCATACAAATAGTTTAGTAAGTTAAGTTGAAACTATTGTAATTTTGACCAGGCTTTATTGTAAGGTGCAGTAAGACACTAATAATTGTGCATTAGGAAATATAAAATATGCAGTTGACTTAGCAAATATGTGCACTTAAGAGTTGTGGTGTGTAATTAAATTTCCCTTACAGAAGGCATTTTCAATAACATATGTTAATGGCCTAATTAGAAAACCTCTTAAGTCACATTTTTGAAATTATACATGTGAAGCAAAAATCTTAATAGGATAAAATCAATGAACCAAAATAATATCATATTTTGCATTACGTTTTGGTTTATAAATTCTAAAATTCGTATTTTAATTATATTTTGAGATTTTTTTTTCTTATTTTATCCTATTTTCATAAAATTTGGACTTACGAGATTTTTTTAATTACGTTATCGATATATTATTTCAATATGTCGAAAAAACTAAATATCTGTATATTATCTAATGCTAAATAAAAACAAAATTTTGTTGTCGTTAAAAATGGATTTTATGTTGAATTTATTATATATTCTAAAGTACTACAGATTTTATGAATCCGTGCCGGCAGCGATCATCACCGATTATAGTATTATTCGTATTTACTAAAGAGCAAATCAAACGGCCCAAAATAATCTATAAGCTAAATTATATTCATTACCTAATATAATTTATATGTATTTTAAGTTATGTATACCGATAGGGGTACGTGGTGTAATTAAATTTTAATAGACTCAATATAAAATAAAAAAAAACTTTTTTCTGATATTTGTAATAAAATCGAAAATCCTTCTCCTTACCTGATGAAAATATGTTTTTATTCATAAATAATTTAAAACTATTATTAACAAAATTAGAAATAAAAACAGGTAGACAGTTTTTTTTTTTTTAATAAAGTTTTTAATTGGAAACCTCGCTTTGTGCCCAACCCCCCTCAAGTCATTGTAAAAATATTATTATTATTCATGTGCAGTTGGAAAATTTTTTAGAATAAAGCCTGATTTTGACTACGATTTGATTACATGTTAATTAATTAATTATCTAATGATGGTCGACACTATTACTATTATCTACTATTAAAAAGTCTTTTTTGGTACTAAAAAAAACTGGGAATAATCTATAATCTTGGGTGGCGAGGCCTGGGATGGGAGAAAATATTCCCTTTGCATCCCGTCCCCCCTGATCGCCCTCTATTTCTCCAGCACCATTCAATATAACGGAATTCCACAGCACGTCAGAAGAAGCAGTATACTCGAAATACGCCACGTCTGTAAGTGACATTACATAAAATAGTGTGTGGAAAGGCAATTTTGGAAAACGTGTCACAAATGTCAACTGTGACAAAAATAGCTCACTTCCCACGTTTGCCACACAATATACTATTAAGTTTTAAATTACAGCCACAGAGTGATTTGAAATTCAAAACATGAATTCTCGTAACGAATTATTCGATGTGAAAATATAATAAAGCTTATTGCAGGGGTGGCCGAACCTATGGCACTCGTGCCAGAGTTGACACATAAACCAAATGTCAGTGGCACGTGATAAAATATTTAGTAAACATTTTATTTTTAGCTTATGATTTTACAATGAAGTTAATTTTTCCCCATCTGTGGACACTTTTGTATAGATATTGTTGTATTTTAAAAGTTTCAACCAGCAAATTTTTGAATCTAAATTTGGTTCTAAATTAAACTTTATAGAGAACTCATTTTTTCAAAAGGTAAACACAGCATAAAATTTGATTGTTTATTTGGTTACTATGGAAAATTTGATAAGAATTAATTTATTTATTAAATATTATAGTAATCATCGTAACATAATAGTCAATAAATGTGTATGTTTAATAGTATTTTGTTAAATTAATTATGCATTGAATAAATGTGTGTACACATTTTCATATTGCATTCGATCAGAAATTTTTTGAATCCCGATTTGCTTCTAGATAGTACTTTTAAAAGGTAATTTTTCAACATTATCAATTGTTTTGGTAAAATTTTAAAAAACTACCCGAAATTTGACAAATACAACTCGGAAACTACCATTTTTAATCCAAACTTTATGAGAATTTAAATATAAATATACAATAATATAAAAAATATTTTGGCGTAAACATTTTTGAAAATGTAAAACATTTTTTGGAATGTCATTTCTAACATTTTTTTTGTTCATCAACATTAAATTATTTCTGTTCTCAGAAAACAGTGGGATGTACAACTGGCTGAATACAAAATGTTTTGTTTTTGTTATATTAATTAAATTTATATTTTTTACGCAAAAATGTCTTGTGTAAACTGAAACTCCACTCAGAATTATTTAATTGAAGAAATTATTTTAGATTCTGAACGAAGTGAAGAAGCTCTAGTGTTTTTAAATGATGTTTATTTTTTTTTCTGTGTCCAACTTTTGGACAAGTTTTTCCATACAAAAAGTATGGAAAAACTTGTCCGAAAGTTTCGATCAGTAACTTATTGAATTCGGATTTGCCTCTATATGGTAATTTAGAAACATCATTTATTTGAGTTTCTCAATTGTTCAATTTTTTTTTTTTTGGAAAGAACTACCCAAAATTTGACAAATACGGCTCGGAAACCATCATTTTTTGATCCGAACTACATGAAAATTTAAACATAAATAAAAAATCATAAAAAAAAGATTTTGGCGCAAAAAAATTTTGAAAATGTGAAAAAAAAATTTTGGACATTTTTCTAACATTTTTTTTTTTTCATTTATTTTGTATATTATTAACTTTCCTCGTTCAGAATTGTTTTATTGAAGAAATGATTTATCGTTTCTTTAAAATTCAATACACCCGTCAAGAGAATCCCACCCATCGTGCGAAGTATGTCCGGCTTTTTAAACACAATATTGACATTTGGATAGTA
>JAIPRM010009607.1:0-14582 GCA_025469315.1 Stegophylla sp. TES_Ste_2020 | reverse complement strand
CCGAGTCGTTTTTCTCAAATTTCTGCTAGTTTTTCCAAAAAAAATTCAAAAATTGAGAAATTCAAAAAATGACCTCTCTAAAGTACCATCTAGAGGCAAATCCGGTTTCAAAAAATTGCTAGAAAAAATAAACAATAAACATTGTAAAAACACTAGCTTCTTCACTTCGTTCAGAATCTAAAATAAGCGCTTGCGCCTCCCCTCTAATTACTGCAGCAGCAGCAGCCTGTAGTAGACGTGTTGCCACGACGGAATCGATTTTTTCGCCGCCACCTTCAGACACGCGGTTAATTACTGTCTCGTAATTAGTGTGGCGTATGATAATAATAATATCATACTCGTGTGCGTGTGCATTATTAAATACATAATAATAATATAACGTCCGTTTGTGTGAGAGCGAGCACTCACGCGTGTGCGTGTTCAGTGTGTATGTGTATGTGCAAACATGTTTTCCTTACAGAACTATATAATATTATACAGGTCTCGACCTGTAGATAACTATGGAAGAAGAAAAATAAAAAAAAAAAAAAAAAAAAAAACCGAACAAAGAAGTTACAAACCGTAAATTCTGCCCACGGTATATAATATTGAAACTTTAAATTCTCGTGACTCGCGCGGCGCAGTGTCGATGACATTGTAAGTAACACCGAATGAATTTTACATAATCCATTATAACCACCACCACCAACCCCACCCCCACCACCACTACCAGCTGCTGCTGTCGACGGCGCGAAAACAAATAGCGCTTAATTTTTCATTTTCTCTCTGTCCATAAATTATTATTATTATTATTATTATTGCTATCTAATGATATCGTTACGGGTCACTCTCTCTCACTCATTTATTATTTTTTTTCTATAATCCGATATTGTCTGCGCGGCGAACAAACAGTACATTTTACACGTTCGTGTGCTTTATAATAATAATTGGCAAAATGTCGATTGAGAAATATTGATGACAATCGGTTTTCCGTATTATTATCACCACAGAATTATTTTGTTTTTCAAACTTGTTTAAGACAACTGAATAAAACGCACTTCGATTTGTTTCACACGTTCAAATCAATTGAACATAAGAAAAAAAACAAACTTCAATTTGCTCCAACCGTTTAAAAACAATTGAATAAAACAACAAAAAAAAAACAAATTTATAGCAAGATTTGAATATCCTTTTTTTTTTTCAATATTTTTATAATTTTTTAAGGTTCAAGAACAACGAAACGGTGACCGGTGGTGATAACCGGGGTGATTTTATGATATCATATTCAAGTGGTAATTGGAGATTTTTCAAAATTCTCAATACTTTCTTTAAGCGTAAGGGAAAAATACCGAAAATTTTTTCAAAAAACGGCATAACCGAAAATTTTGTAAAATCGAATTTAGTTTTTTAGCATAACTCCACATGAATAGTGAATTAGAAACTCGGAACTTTCACCAACTTCTAAATATGATCACGAAAATACTTTATAGAAATTATAAAATTATTTGACCAATTTCGAGTTAAGTATAGAATTTTGAAGAAATTGGAAATTCCTAATTTTTTGAGTTTTTGATATTAAGACCTGAAAATTTTATGTGATCTCACTTACATATACGTATTTCTAATTAACCTGAAAAAATCTCAAAAGTCATAAGTCGACTTTTTTCTCTAAACTCGTTTAAAGTTAACATTTTAACAGACTTTGCATTATAGTTTTACATTAAATTACACACTTGAACGCAAATGAAAGAAGTTTGTTCGGCCGACCGTTATGAAACTTGGTATCTAGTTGGAGAGTATTTTTTATTATTTTTATCATTGCGAATATTTTGGTGCAATACATTTTTTTACGGACGAATAATCAAACATTATACAAGGGTTTGATTGAAAAAAATCTATATTAAAACTATAGTTTAAGTTTATGGTACATTAAAATGTTATTTGTATTGTATTGTTATTAGATATTCAAGTTTAGGAGTGACCTGAAGTTTACAACATGACACATACAATGAAAAAATGTTTGATTTTGTTCAATGTCATACCAATTAACAGCAGGTGGTTGGTATTTGGGCATTTAAAAATAAAATTAATAATTCGTAATTAACACTGCAGTGGTAGGCGATAAAAAATTACGCGCGCGGCGAAAATAAAAAAAAGACTATCGCACCAACCACCGCTGACAAATTTTCGCGTACTCTAATTAGGCAATGATTAATTACTTATAAATTATAAAGTAAATTAATGCCTATTGATCAATACAATCAAACTGATAAAGTATTTTTTATACAAAACAGCGAATATAAATCATTTATAATTATTATATAACATGTTGAAAAAATGAATTGACTTACGGCTATTATCGAAAAAAAAAAAAAAAGAGAGCAGGGAAAAATAATGGTAATTAAATTAAAGGTATTGGAAATTATAATTCATAATAACCATTGTACAACGGTATTTGTGTATCGTGTGTGTTATTCACCTTTGAATTTTAAAAATTGTTTTGAATTGTTTTGAAACAAACAATAAACGAATTGGTTCGAAGCAATAAAGAAAACGCGTTTCAAACAATATCCAAACTCTGATATTAACAACTGGATCTCTGAGACAATAGCGTAGTGACGAATGGCAAATGTGTAGATCCGAAAAATAATATTTAATATTTAAAATAGTATTTTTCTGCAGTGGGTGTTATGGAATAATATTATATTTGTTTACACTTTATTACTACAGTTCGTCGTGATTTTAACGAACCGTTTATGCGAATTCTCTTCGCGGGTTTCGATATAGCGTTTAAATATTTTAATATTATTATTTTATCCGTTTTCCCGTTAATTATTATTGTTATAATTAACAATATTTTCGTTTGGATTTCTATTGGGGGATTCGCGCGCGAACACAGAGGCCGAGAGATCGCTCTCGAGCAGGGTTCATCGCCTTCTCCTTCCCACGAACTTATCGAATAACTTCGGCCGATATAGTATAACAATAACAATAATAATAATAATAATTTTACACGTGTTTCACGTGCGACCAAACAACGCGAACACCATCAACGGTTTGGTTTCAAACAATGAAATCAAGGGGAAATAAAAAAAAAAAAGAAATAATGAAATAGTGATTAGTCATGACTACGATGTGTAGACGACCGAATTCTATGAAAACTAATAAGTCATATAATTACAATATTATTAAATGTGCGTTATACGCAACCAACACACACACACACACACACGTGTCTCTGTCTCTCATGTGCAGGAACACTGTAAAAATAGGGCATCCCGCTCGCTCCGGTCGTTAGTCGGCGGCGGCGCGATACGAGAGTGCAGTTCCGAACACACACTCTACTCCGTTGCCGCCGCTCCGCTCCCTTCTCGACAAAACTGCAGTCAAGGCACGTCACCAGTGTGTGTGTGTATTATATACTTAACAATAATTTATTTACTTACGCGTATTATAATACACACACACACACACACACGAGCGCGTTTTCTAAAACTCGTTTTGTAACCGCATATATTATTATTTGTATTGTATACTGTGCGCTCACAATAATGGCGATCTGCAAAAATGACTGTGTGCGTGTATGAAAGAGGCGAAAAAAAATCGCGAAATGAATGCGTTTTAGTCACTGTGTCGTTTAATATAAAAGAAATCACGACGATGACACGCGGGGCACCGGTGTACCAGAAAGTTGATTTAATGGGACAAAATTAGATTTTTTTTTTTTTTTTTTTTTGAATCATTATTTAAACTCAAAACAGCATTTTTAATTGAACGACAGTTAGCTATTGATTTGATAATAATATGGATTTTTAAACCTGTAATGTATTATTAATTAGTTCACATTGTCCACATTGAATGATATTTTATGAAATATTTTTCTTCAAACCAATTTATAGAGTCATGGAAAGTTTGTATATTTTGTATTCTTAATTTTTTAACTAACTTTTACTCGTCTAATTTAAGTTATTATGCATGAAAATATTAGAAAATTTCTAATTTTAAAATACAAAAAAGATATGAAAAACAAGTAGATACTAGTCGATGTTATGATATATTAGTATTTTCTATATATTAGTAATTAAAAATTTTAATATTTTGATGAAATTTAAATAGTAATATTTTGAGTTTTTAAAATTGTATTTATTATATCTACATATAGATATATGTAATGGGAAATCAGAAATCGATTTAATTTCTTATCGGCTTTAATTGATTTTATGAATGTACGATATGAAAAAATTTGAAGTAATAGTATCCAAAAAAAGTCACATACAAAATTATTTTATAATTAAATGTGTTTTGTCCCCCTAAATCAACTTTCTTCATAGTGGTGCGGGGTCAACAAGAACAGTCGACATACGGCGTGAAAACGGTGGGAAAAGTGACAAATTACGGAAAATCGAAGTGACCTCGAGCCGAAAATAGTGACTGAAATTCGCATATTTTTATGATAGTATTATAATATTGAATAACAGACTCTAACCTATCTCTTTTTTCCCCCAAGAATATCGTAGAACAGTTTGCTAACGTTTTTGTGTTACCTGCAACACTTTGGGAAACACTTACTCGTAGTACACGCAATAAAATCGCAATGATTAATTACTCGCTAATACGTCGTCGGATTTAACGAGGACAGTTCAGCAACGTGGTGTAATCTTTTCGTTCTTTCTTCGACAGAAGTTTTAATTTTTTTTCCCCTCCAATAAGTGCTCGGCCGAGTGTTATAAGTGAAATTCAAACGGCGGTTTACATATTATTATATTATTGAGTAATCGAATAAAGTGTTCTTTTACACTAGTTTCCCAAAATTAAAAAAATGATTTTATTAAATAATGTCATATTTAGTAGTATTCTATTAAGTACTTAAACCATAAAATACAAAATATACAAATTCGTAATTATACGGTTTATATCGTATGCAATTCTTTTCTTTTTTTTTTCAATTTAAAATATTCCAAACAAATATAAAAAACTTTTTGGAGAGCAATAAAAGCCGCCTCCTCCACGTGGTATTTTCCGGATTTTCCTAAATGGCTCAATAGAAATAAATTCCACCACAAATGAATAACTTAAAGTAAGTGTTTCCCAAAATTATCTCGGTAATAAAAACGCGGGCAAAATAAATGCTATAACATATTCTTGGATAGAAAGGAAAAACGGTTTTAATGTATTGTTTGGTCAAAAAGAAAATATGTGGGTGAAAAGGGAAAGGTAATTTTAGAACGAATGATTTCGATGAACGAATAAACATATTATTTTTCTGCATGCTTTGGTACAGTATTGATGAATTTGTATTTCATATCAAAACAAATAAAAAAATTTATATTTTTATGAAAAGAGTAAGAATAGCAAAAAAAAAAAAAAAAAAAATGTTTCTAGCTTATAACTATTATAGTGACCATAAAAATAAAACATAATTAAAATAACAAAATATATGATAATTTTGTGAAATCTCACAAATATTATACTTATATTTACATATTTTTATTTAATTATTTAAATATTTTATGGTAAACAAGTAAGTGTATCCATGTTTACCTATATAATATGTACATAAAAAAAAAACTATGCAACAAAGTATTATAATATGTAATAGTTTAATAATCGTGATACTAAATTTTAAATTTATGGTAAAAAGATTAAATAAGTAGATTAATTGATTGATATTTATCTAATTGTTCAGTTTTTAATGAAAAAAATCAAGTAAAACGTCTTAAGTTCATGGATAATAAAAATATATACATTTGGATGTACTTAGTGTAATCATTTAGGACATATTTTCATTTCAGTACATTCATCTAAAAACATGTACTATGAAAATAAGTCACCATACTTTATATTTTATTATTGACTTGTGAAATGAGTACTTATTTTCACATTTTTTTTTCACTTGATTTTAATATTCAGTAATATGGAACAATTATTATTATAAATTCGTCTATATTGGATAAGAACATGTTATTTTTTTATTAATTTCTTAAACATTTTAAGAGAAATAATACTATAGACACATATTTCTGATTTATTTTTATTGATAAATTAATGATAAACGCATTTTATTTTAACCTTGTTCAGTTCACACTTATTCGGGCTTAAGTTATTATAATCAATGATTAAATAATCAAAATATCATTAATTAAAAATAATGATTAATAAAATAATTTAATAAATTATCCATTCGATATAAATACCTAAATAGAAATTGAAAAATAGGTATATAATTTATTTACCATGTACCCAGGAATAACATAATATTATTATCTATGATCAAAATTACTCAAATAATCAGGGTTTACTCGGTCGTTAACGAACGAATACTTAGATTTGTAAATAGAATTTTCAAAAACGTCGCATACCAATACAGGACGCAAACGATGATTATTTTCTCATTCTCGTGGAACAAATTTAAAGAACACTTGAAAAAGTAGTGACTCGAGTAAAACAAAAATGCCTTAGTGTGGAAAAAGTGATTTGTTCCTGACCCTGCGCGATGACGAACGCGTCATGGACACGTCGTGATCTAATGCAATTTATTTATTTATTTATTTTGACGACGACATTATTTAAATCCGCGCCCCGATTACATGGAACAAAAAGAGAAATTGCAATTCGACGTTATATATTTTACTCTTTACTTTTTTTTTTTTCACTTTGTGAATGTCTAAACAATTATTATTGTATTTAAATAGCCCGTCGTTTTCGTTGACGTGTTGTTCTTCAATAATATTTATTGTCACCGACGACGACCGTCCCCCCCCCGTAGTATCCACAGTCCACACACACACACACACACAGTCGAGCTCGTGTAATTAATCATAATCACATACCGACATGCCATTATATTGTACTAATACCGTTTGACATAATATTTATAACATATAGTTTTAGTAGTTGGTAGGCATAGTATACAACTACTACAACACTGGTGTGTACACTATATAGCTGTAGTTATTATATTTGTAGTCACAAACAACACAATAATCACTGTGTTCGGTGTGTGTGTGTGTGTGTGTGTCTATAGAAAGTTAACCTTCAATCCTTAAGGTGGGGATCACACACATTGCACATTTATATACGCATATAATATTGTGACGACACGCAACGATAACAATGACCGATAATATTTTTTTAGAATTTTACACTTGTGTGGTATCACAATATATTGTAACAATACGTCTGTGTATGTATACTGTGAGTACGTTGAATTAAAATATAATAATATCGTTTATTTGCGAATTAAAATCGATCCGTGTTAAATCCGAAATTCCTCACACACACAGACTGCCCTCGTCGTGGGTTTTCGATAATTTTATTACAATAAAATATAATATTTAGACACTCGTAGTAATAATTATTATGAGTCACGCCTTGCGGTGGTTGAAAAAACGGTAAAAAAAAAAAAAAAAACCAAAGACAAACACCGAACGGCCAGTTATGGTTTTAAAACCGTAATACACGTATAAGTATATATAAAGGACAGTATTTTTTTATTTTTTTTTAGTTGCATTGTACTAATAATGTCCTCAACAACATTTTTAAGTACTATTTTCTTTCTTTCTTGTTTTGTTTTGATACGACCGTGGATTAACACGTCATATTTACAATAAAATCGTTCATAATTTATTTGGTTATTTGTATGCATTATATATTTTATAGTTTGACCTTCTATGCATATTTTGTACAAACTATCATTTCTTCTTCTTTGGTACAAAATATAATATGGTACTTGTAATATTGTATTGGTATATTTTTTTTTACAATTATTAATGAAAGTAATTTGTTGGATCATAGTTAGGTGAGTTAATGAGTTAGGCGCAATTATAATAATAGATAGAAGAGATTTTAATTTATAATTTAAATAAGTACCAATTCGATTTAAACATTCTATATAATAATATATGTAAAATGTTAAATATTATTTAAAAATCAAATTGAATATTTTAACTTTTCCCCAATCTGAATGTTGCATTATACATTATAAATGGAATTGTAAAAATGATCAAAACTTACCGAAAAAATCTCACATTTAACAAGTTGACCCTGTAACAAAATTTCAATTAAAAATATTTTTCATAATAAATATATAATATACATTTGATGTATACTTAATATTATGTATTATACAATGAAAAAACTTGTGTTGTCGCAGACAACTGATGGACACCGCATAAATAACATTGTGTTAATACATTGGCCAATTTCCTCGAAAAAGGGTTTGAAAGAAAAAATATATTTTAATGTGTACGTCTTATTTTTGTATTTCTATATCTGATCACTGTAAGTATAAATCCTCGAGAGACTGGCCCCGCATAACGGTTTGGGAACGAGGCGAAAAATGTCGCGCAAATAGTATTAAAATACACGTTTGTGTGTTTGAATAATAATATTATTATCGTCGTTTCGAGCTAGATTTTTTTTTTTGAAAACTCAGATAACAGGGACGCGCACACACCACCGAGTGTTTAGGGTTCGACTCCTAAGTTTTACGACAACACGAATGGAATATACGTTTTTATGGGTTGTTCTACACAACCCGTTTTGGCCAAATTACAAACACGTGGCCCGGGGGGAGGGGGTAATCACTAAAATGATAATATAAGTAGAGTATAAAAAATCTGAATGATTAGCAATGACAATGATTATGAATTGAAAAAAATAACGCAGTCCTAAGCTGTGATGATTGGTGAGAAAAAAATGTATTTATTATAAATCAGTCTAAACAGGATTTCTCCTTTTTAACAGACAACTCAACAACACAGAGGTTTCTATTTCTATTGTGTGGCTGTGCGGTTCAATAAAACGGCTCATTGCTATTATATCACAATAATAACGATCAGAAATATGATGATGATACATCACGTACACGAACAAGATCACCTCGTAAATTTTATTTTTCATCACCAAATCGGAAGTTTTTAATAGTATTTTCATATACGCTCATTAACTTTTCTCGTTTCCTTTTTTTTTTTTTCTTAATCTTGTTTTATTTATTATTTTATTTTAATATAATATGTACAACGAAAACGTACGTTTAAAAAATTCATTTAATTATAAGACCCAAAACGATATTTTTATTATTGTGTGCTACTGAAGTTATTTTAATGTTGCTTTGTTGGTACGAATACGAATATCTCAAACGTCCCCCTCCCTCAAAAATGTAAAAAACATATTTTTTTTACGCGCCTCGGGCAAGGGTTATTTTTATGTGCAGTACGAATAAAAAGGTGTATAGAACTCATGAGTTATCCTTTGTTGAATAAAAAAAAAAAAAAAAAAATACACGTTATAGTAAAACTTCATTTTATCCAATGCCACGAAGTAAGGAAAATCATTATTAAAACTTGAAGAGTACTACTTAATTAATTACGACTAGAGACCGGAATTTTCGGTTTTCACGTACATTTATTGATTTTAAAATTCATAGGTTATGGGTTAAATTTATAGGTATAGTGTCTTATAGGTTAGTCGGAGAAAACAAATGACTTTGCGTATGTAAAGAACATATTTTGCGAAACAGAAAATATTTAGCATATTATTCATATTTTAGAATATTATAATATGCATAGTACAATCGTCTGTAAAAAAATCAAAGAGTTATTCACGAGTTCATTGGCCAGCAACAAAATAACATGACAACTGACCACCAGTAAGTATTTGTCGTAATTAAATAAAAATAAATCCCGCCGAGTTTTTCTGCTTAATTTTCACACCGCGTTTTTAAATTAATTAAGACGGCTTGTTTTTCGAAATAATTACTCAATTCGAATTAATTACCTCTACTCGCCGAATTAAACGGTACGCGCCCCACCCATAGTGTAATTTTATTATTTAACTCGACACCGTGTTAACATCGCGGTTTGCTGTTGTATTATACATAATCATATATAATACAATACGTACCTAATTAACATATAATTTAAATGGCTATTTCGAGCGAATTCGACCGATTTCTAAACAATATGTTATGTGGAATATTAATTATTATCAGTCAACGCGTATAATTATTATTGCTTAGTGTGTGTGTGTGTGTTTTGAAAATCCGCTCTTTTTACGTTTCAAAACGCGTTGTTTATGACTTAAGTAAAATGTCTGATTATATCTAGAGAGGCGGTCGCCGCCGGGTAATGGTCCTTACAAATACATAGGTACTTATATTAAAACACTTTAAAGGATACCACCACCAGATCCTTCGGATCGAATACAAAGTGTGTGTTTTGTACACTTTGTTATAGGTAATATTATAATTAGGGCCCGGATTTCAATGCGAAATGCCTATTTTTTTTTTTGTCGGGGTAATCTTAGGAAATGCTTTCCGACTATAAAAATTTGTTTCATGTGACAGACACGTCAAAACTAAAACATTTATTTAGCATTATTTTGCATATTTCTATGTTTTTTTTTTTTTCATTTTTAGACCATATTTTGAACAATAAACCTACAATTTTAATTTATAATATTAGCTGTACATTACACACAAGTCAACAATTTAAATTTAGCTAATTGAAATTATTATCACTATCCAGGTTTTTTTGGTTTTTTCCTTTATAATATCAGCTATAAATCTCTCTGTAACTACTATAAAGTTTGTTGAATTTTATCTTTACTTATGGACTATACCTGGACTCGACAGATGGCAGCAAATAGTAAAATAAATTAAAATATTAATTTTAAATGTATGGGACTTTTTTTCAGTGCATTTTCGCAATGAAATTCATTTTTTAAGTGCATTTTTCGAGGATTTTCAGTGCATTTAAATCCGGGCCTTAATTATAATAATAGAGGTCTAAATAAATGTTCTTTAATAATGCGACGACGGTCGTCAGTGAAAAAAAAAAAAAAATGTGAAAATCTAAGAACACACGTGGTCGTCGTCATCATCATATTATTATTATTATTGGTACAAGAACAACAATGTATATAAAATGATATTATATCGTCGAGTAACGTGCAGCCGTCGATATTATGTACCAGGGGTGGCCAAATTGCATTTTTTTTTTTTTTACCGATTACAGTTTTTTTTTTTTTTATTTTAAATAACTACGACACATTAAGCGTGTGAAAATAGAATTTTTAAAATAAAATAAGATTTCTTCATTGTATGAATTTTAATATTTATTATTTTTGAATTGATGTATTTTTTCATATAAATTATTTTCGTGAACTTAAGATGATGTTTAGTTAAATTTAAATGATATATAGATTTGACATTTCCACTGTCCAATGAAGTGATTCGCAAGAACAATTTGTCATTTCGAAAATTGATTTTAAATTCTGTGCACAGCTATTAATTTTTGAGTTCTTTAGAATAAAGACATGGTGACAAAAATAAAATTCACAACAGAGCGATAATTCTATTTAAACTTTTCAAAACCACTACATCGTAGTAATTCTCATAGTTCTATTCCGTGAAGTGCCTTAATTATTGCAATACGATTACTACCGGACATCCGTTTTCGATGACATTAACTAAAAATGGATTCAAAAGACATTTTTGGCTCTCGACATAATTTTATTTATCCATGCGGCTCGTGAGCATATTCATGTCGGCCGCCCTCCTGTTATATACACTTCGGTCAGGTATGTGTCGATACACGTCTTGTGCCTATAATAATAATAAACACACGGTAAACTCTGTGTGTGTGTGTGTGTGTGTGTGTGTGTGTGTGTGTCGTTATACTTGTGTGCCGTACACGACTACAGTACAATAATTCCCACTCTCGGTCCGTTCCAGTTTATTGTTATGATATTATATTATTACGCGTTACGAAATTGTTTGAAGTATATTATATTATTATTATTCTCGTGTATAATAATTAATTCCAAACGTACAAAATGCATTTCTCTACACACAGCACTGGGCGTACACAGCTGGCGTATATGCGTATAACACACACGTATACTGTACTATAATAATGTGTGTGTGTGTGTGTGTGTGTGTATTATACACGTATACATATTATTATATTATGCGCGTCGTGATAATAATATATGGTTGTTTAATGTTCATTAGTTTTTAATGACTGGAACTTTTACGCCGCACGCACGCACGAGTATTACACACACGACAAACTGCGCGCGTATTAGAGTGTAAAACGTCGAGAGGAAAATTACGTGTTTAAACAACGAGACGCTCCTCGTGCGTTGTTTAGGTTTAACATTTTTTTTTTTTCTATTTTGTTTTTGTTCTCTCTCTCTCACACACACACACACACACACACACACACACACACACTCTTCCCAGTATTCTTTTCGTCAAACCGTGTGCTAATAACGATTTTCATTGATTTATTATTGGCGAGTACACTACTACGCGTCTCGTGTCTCGTCCGTCGTCGTACCCGTTGTGTGCACCGTTATTATGAGAACGGTATATACAGGGCGATCGAAATCTGCTGCTGCTGCTGCTGCTGCTGCTCGAAAACGGTGGGGAAAGAAGATTTCAGAACATCGGAAACACGTGCAACGACCACGTAATAATATAATACAAAGTATAAATTTATTTTATAGATTTATAATAATAATTCGTAAAACGAATCGCGTGACACGTGTTGGATCGTTGAAATTTCGATTCGAAATGTCTGAAGATATATTTTCCAAGTGGCTTTTTATACGGCGAAATGTCGTTGAAATGCGTTTTCGGAATCTACCATCTTCACCGATCACTCTGCAGGCACGCGTAATTCAGGGGAGAGCGATATGAGCGAACCCCCCTCCCCAAATAAACCGTAATGTAACTCCTCATGATTAGTATAAAAAGGAAAAACTTAATGATGAATTTGAAAGCATACCGTAGATATATACATATAACACATACACAGTTATATAATATTATGATCTATGACTAAAATCTGGTGTTGAGATTTTAAGTATCTCGTGATGGGAGCATTGATTAACAATAGTCAATAAGTATACCTACTATAAATTATAGCGAACAACGTGATTGCAATTTTTTTTCAAGCCTCAAATATTCTGAAAATGTTCAATCGCCGTCCCCTAAGTAAACATTTATGGCCTGCACTCTGTATGGCACGAAAATCGAACAAACTGTATTATAATTGCAGTAAACGATATAAACATTTATCAATAACAGTAATATTATTATAATAGAAAGTCGGCTTATTATTTTCATTTTTTTATCTTTGAAATAACAATATTATAAATGTGTGTGTGTGTAATATTTGCAGTCGACCGACCATTAAATTACAACGTTTGCTACGATTTCGAAACGTATGCGCGGCGACGGCGCTCGTTGTTTGTTATTATATTATTTTTATCGATATTTTTTTTTGCCCCTCCCCGACAAAAATCAGAAATCGATTACGACGAGTTTAGTCCGGGGGCATAGAGTCGTATGAACAGCAGCAGCAGCAGCAGTCGTTCAAAGTGCTCGGATTTAAATTATAATAATATAATATCGTATGCGGCGCGTAAACATGATTAATTCATGAAGCACGATTCCTCACCACCCCTGCCCTCCCCCCCATTTACGAGTGTATTATTAAATGATTAACAATGTGTTTTATTCGCCAACTTGCAATATTTATGTCGAATATTATAGTATTAACAACAATGATAATAATTATTTATCTAGCACTATTTCAGGAAATTTTTCAATATGGTTTATTGGTTTGGAAGGAGGGGGTTGAATCAAAATGCGTCAAGACCAATACAACTTTTACAAAAAAAAAAAATTTGTTAGGATATGTTTAAGTAGTAATACGTTAATTGTAGGTTCAACTAAAGAAAATTTTAAATTATTAGATGTGTTATACAATTTGAGTCTGTATATAAAAAAAAATAATTATTGTACATTATATATAATTAAAAACATTGAATCCTATCTGGAGGTGAAAAAGTTGATATTATCTAAAAGAGAAAATAGAGCATTTGATGTTAGAATGGAATATTCTAAAAAAGCATTTGGTCAAAAATTCATAGACTATCTAAGTTCAAAAAACTACAACCTAATGTCAGTAAATATAAAAAAGGAAATTTGCTATACAGAAGGGAATACTATATAACTACAGGAATGAAAAAAAAAAAATTCAAAATTGGTTATTTTCGATACTTGATTAAATAATAAGGAAATAATATTATTAAACTGTATAACTTTAATATTAGATAATATATTGTATTATCTATATTAGTTGTATGTATGAATTAAAATTTATCTTAATTTTGTTTTAATTTTTTATTATGTTAATTTATTTTTGTTACTGTAATTATTACTAATTTTAAGTTCAATCTGTACATCTTATATATATGAACTGTTCTTATATGACCTTGCGGCGTTGAAATTTAATAAATAAATAAATAAATAAGTATTATATTTTATATTTGTATGTTTTGATTACTCAATTATTTATATTTTAAATTCTCATAATATTATGTCATTAACTCTCTACTATCACCACAAACATGTGCTTAAAGGTGGTAGATATATATTTTTTTGTTTTTTTTTTTTTTTTTTATAATTCAATTGTACATAATAAATACTTCGCACGACGGGTGGTATTCTCTTGACGGGCGTATTAAATTTTAAAGAAACGATAAATCATTTCTTCAGTAAAACGATTCTGAACGAAGGAAGTTAATAATAT
>JAIPRM010009606.1:0-14583 GCA_025469315.1 Stegophylla sp. TES_Ste_2020 | reverse complement strand
TGCTTTGTTCAGAATCGTTTTACTGAAGAAATGATTTATCGTTTCTTTAAAATTTAATACGCCCGTCAAGAGAATACCACCCGTCGTACGAAGTACACCCATCGTGCGAAGTATGTCCAGCTTTTTTCTTTTTTTTTTCTGTAAACACTTGTTTGTATTGAATTGTTCGAAAGTTTCGACTAGTATCTATATACATCCAAAATCATACCCACATAATGTTTTAAAGTGGTTTTTCAAATTTCAATGCGTAAAGAAGCACTACCCAAAATTGACAAAATATGGTAAAATACGTTATAACCTGAATTTTCATAAATTATATAAACAATAGTCACGCGCTTAGGTCATGAGATGTTCGAAAACATTTGACAAATTTTGAAATATATATATATAGGACAATGAAAAAACTGGAAATTTCTCATTTTTGGTAAGTTTTTATTTCCTAAAATTTTAAATGTAGATATTAATACCTGTAAATTCAATATAAACATATTCATATGTATTACTAACGTTTCTCAAAAATCTCAAAAAATTGTATTTTATAATCATTTAAAGTTAGCAATTTGACGGAATTCATATGTTATACAATAAAATTACACACTTTGTTTTATCTAATAATTAAAGAAAAAGAAAAGATATGAAAATAAAAAGAGAATGAAAAAATGTTCAAAAAATTTTTTTCACATTTTCAAAAATTTTTTACGTCAAAATATTTTTATCTATTGATGTTTAAATTTTCATAAAGTTGAATTAAAAAAAGATAATTTCCAATTTCTTTTTTTTTTTAATTTTGATTAATTTTTCCCAAATTTTGAAAAAACAATTGAGTTTCGAAAAATGACCTCTTTAAAGTACCATCTAGAGCCAAATGCAGTTTCCAAAAGTGGCTGGTCGAAACTTTTGGACAAACATTTCTAGATGAAAAAGTGTTTATAGGAAAAAAAAAATAAAGATAATATCCAAAATTCTTTTTCACATTTTCAAAATTTTCTCGCGCAAATTACTTGAATAAAATTCTGCAGTTGAAATAGGAGGGTGTCATTTGAAAAAAAAAAGTTTGTATCATCGCAGGATGAAAAAATCAGGTAATGGAAAACATAGTTACGATAGAGACTTAAACATTCAGAAAAAAAATCCAAATATTTGCATTTTTACGGCCAAAAAAGTAAGTTGGCGCGCTTAAAAAATCACCCTGTTTATATACATACGAGTATATATGTATATGTGTTATACTATATATCATTATAACTTTTTTATTATCAATTATTACGTTGATATAATATAATGATTCATATTATGTATAGTAGGAAATCCTTTGAATTCAAATTTTGGAGTTTTTTTTCTCGTGATTCATTCATCGAAATAAATACATTACATAATTCATAAAAGTTAAAATCACACTTTCGAAGCCATAACTAAGCACCGAAATCCGGAGAAACTTTATTTGATAAATATTCCTTTGTAATTTAGTTTTTTAATTCGTAAGAAATATCACTCTTTCATTTAAAAGGCATAAACACCAGCATTGTATTTTCTTATAGTCAGATCATAAATTTTTATTTAAGTTACATAATATTGCTACACGTTTTGAAACTTTGTCTTAATAACAGCTCAAAATTTAATTGTTTGTTTCAAAACCGTTGTGAAATGCTTGGATATTTAAATTTTGAAATCTAAAATCGCGCTATGGTGTAACGTATAATATAGAACGGAAAGATCCCGTTTACAGTTAACATACAACAATTAATAACAATAAACTTGAAAGGTTTGGACGAAATACAAGGTAAAACTACGATCTTAGAGATTTGCCGCTTAAAATAATTGATGAGAAAAAAAATGACCAAAAACTAGAATTTGTCATTTGTCTTAAAGCGTTTTTCGTAAAAGTAGGTACACAAATTATTATTATATGGGAAATTTGTTAAACTCACATATTATATTACGAATTGTTTTTCTCCTACTTTGTCTGAGTTTCAAATTATAAAATTATAAAAAATTTATAACATATTTTAATGTTGTTAATCGACGAGAATAAAAAAAAAAAAAAAATACAATTTCTAGACGTGAGTGTGCCTATATATTATTATCTAATCTACTATTAAGAAAAATGTATTTTTCGCTCTATTTAATACTAATATTCTACAATTGAAAGTCTGGTTTACGTTAAATTTGTCAGTTGTTCTCGATTATTCCATTAAAACAAAATTTTTTTATCAAACAAATTCCTCTTTATCGCCACGATTAAAATTCTTAACAATGTTAAAATCACACTTTTAAAAATTTTTCACATCAATATAGACTATTGAAATATATATATTTCGGTAAAAATGTTAACAATTATAAGGCATTTTTATACCAAAAACTCCAAAAAATATTTATACATAGAGTACCTCACAAAGGCATGAAGATTTTCAATATTAAAATGCAAAGTCTAAGTATGATACACCATGAATATTGTAAAATCGAATTAAAGATTATTATATCCATTAGCGCAACTTGGAAAATGTTTTTGAGGGGCTAATTTGTATTCTTGATTGATTTAGCGGCCAAAAAGGCATTATCCTTAAGAAATTCTCAACATCTATGGGGGGCTATGAGTAGTTTTGAGGGGGCTTTGTCCCCCCATAAAGCCTCCTTCTAGTTGCGCCTATGATTATATCATATTGATATCTGCTGAATTTTTAAATTCCAAATTGACTCGACATTATTTGTCTTGAGTGCGTGTGAGCAGATTTACCGTTCAACAATTAAAAAAAAAAAAAAAACAATAAAATTTAAAAAATTATAATATTATTATTCTTTTTTTAATTCCTAGTTGATTTGTTTTACGGTACACAGAAATCACGTTTATAGATAGTATATATTATCTATAGTCGTGTGACAAAAATACACTGCTATTATGTTCATATTGATATGGATAATGATTTTTAATTAACTTGACCATAACCTACAGATTAGCAGACTAAGCGAACAACGTAACAAGATTACAATTATTAGTATGTAAATATCGAGATTAGGCGACATATTTTTTCCTTCCATATTATAATCATCATACTTAGACGATGATAGTCAATAATCTTTGTTTCGATTAATCATCGTTGTTTTGCGTACTCATATTGAATTTTTGATTGTAATTACTTTTTTGGTGAATACGATTATGAGTATTTTGCGTTCTTGAATTCCACGTGTTTAATTAAAATTAAGTATAAATCGAATAGATTAACTCATAAGCTACAAGAAAAAGAAAAAAAGAGCACGATATTAAAGCAATCATTATTTTTGTATAAAATCTAAAATCGAATGACAAAATATGAGCTCCTTGCAGTTTTTAATAAAATAGTTGTAATGAACATTAAATAAACATTTAATACAAATCTAATAGACTTTAAACATCTATGTAATTATAGTGTAGCTTATCACATTAAGTTATCGTAAAATAAGTTAGTAAACCAAATAAAAAATATGTTAGTAAATTAAATTATATCACGAAGAGAGATCACATCAATTCACAGATTTCGATAATAATTTGTACACGATATACAGTATAAAATCCATTAGTTAAGTAATTTATTTTAATTATACCTACTACCTAATTACTGTTGTTGTTTATAGTTATTTTTCTGTTTAAATACAATTGAATGAGTCATCTATACTTTATCATTTTATATTATGCGAAATAATTCTCAGAATCCCAATAGCATTGCATGTTTTTCTTTAAAAAAGTTCAAAATATCCTACACACAACGAGTGATCATTATTCGACTCGTTTTCAATCAAACCGTAAAATGGATGTCAATAACTTTTATTTTGTGTATAAAAATATACAAACATTTTTAATCGAACATTGAACACAATGTATATTATTAATCGTTAATGAAAATATAAATACTCTAAGAGTAAATTCATAAATAAAATTAATGTTGGTGGAGATCATAATGATGTGTATGTGTATTATTAAAAAAAAGACACAATTATTAAAATAAAACTTGTTAAATACTATGTATACATCTATTTCATAAACTTTTATAATTTTTTTATATTCTTCAACATTTTATGACGCACTAGATATCTTTTATAATCCTAAGACAACTATGGGAACAATGAAAATAAATGTACTTCGATTACAATTAACATAATTATTGTTCGTGTTTTTTTATATATAAATATGATAAAGGCTATGTTTGAAAAAATAACAAAAGTAAAAATTGAGGAATATAAAAATTTGATTTAGTAATTATTCGTTCGATTGACCTTCAAGAATATAATATTATTATAAATGATTCTCGACGATTTCGTATGTCCTTTCGAATTTTCGGAATTTTTTCCTTAAAGTGTTTACCTATTTGTTTATTTGTTTTATTAGTTATAACCACATTAATTATTATTACCAACATTATTACAAGTGTAATTTTGAAGTCAAAATAAATTGTATGTTCACATGAAACCCGCTTGAATATTAATAAGACGTGCTATAATAGTTTTGAAAAAACTTAAGCACAATAAATAACTTTATAATTCAATAAGAATATACATCCATAATCAAATTTTTATTAGTATGTTACATCATAAAAACATAATTTTAAATCGAATGTGTTATAAACATTGCGCAGTGTTAATTTGAATAAATATATTATTATAATTTTATTTAAATCCTGGACGAGGGAAGAGTTTGTCTTGGAAATAGGTACTCGGACATATTGGAAAATCTTACGTATCGAAAGATTCTAGACGATTTTGTTTTACTAATTTTAATATTAAGTATCTATCTAATTTTTTATTCAAAAATTGTCATCCATTCCGTATAAGTACTTTTCAAACTGGTCTTTGGTGTTTAATTCAAAGAAATCGTATCATAAATATACAAAATAATTATCTTTAGACTCTTAATATAATAATAATTATTCATAATATGGAGTTTTAAATTCTGTTTATTGGAGTAGTATGTATATAATATTTTATATTCTATTCAATTAATATTATTGTAAAATTGTAGTTGTATAAAAACTAAAAACAGGCTTTAGACAAACTTATTGAACCCTATTCCGTGTATTATAAAACAAATCTTAACCATAAATTTTCTTTTTTACATAATAAATATAAATTTATATTATTCGTTTATTTCGATATTATTAAATGTCAAAGTTCTAAATTTGAATTTGATTTTACACATTAGGGATTCGAAGGAGTATTTGCTATTTATATTGAGATTTTGATAAGTAGTTTACTGTTTCTCGTGATTATAACAGAGCTTAAAAAAAAAAACCCAATTATTGTAAAAATGCAATAGCATATTTTTATGTTATGTTATCATACTTAAAAGATTAACGACATTTTATATTCCAAGTGGAGCGAAGAAGCTAGTGTTTTACAATAATGTTTATTTTTATTTTCTGTATATTTTGCTTATTAATAGTTTTGACCAACAATTTTTTCAATCAGGATTCAACTCTACACGTCACTTTTTAAAGAGGTCATTTTTCGAAATTAAAACTTATTTTTTTAATCAAACGTTATGGAAATTTAAATGTTGATGGACGATTATTTGAAAAATATTTTAGGGAAATTTTTTGCACTATCTGACGACTCGTTAATCGAAGTTAGTTATTATTGTTGTTTTGTATATATTATCTAGGGACTTAATATTTTATTTGCACAATAGTAGTTATACTTATTAAACATTTACGAGCTATCACGACACGAATGTGTTTTCAAGATTTAATCGAGTTTAAAACAAAAAGAGCTAATTCTATGTAATACAAGTGTAAAACTACTTGAGTTGTATAAATAGTTATGTTATTATTATTAGTAATATTACAAATATCAGACGATTTCCTATGGTAACATTGATTAAAAATTTGTAGCCAGTGAGCTGAACAAAAAGACTGGTTGGAAATAATTAATTATTTTAAAAAAAGGTTTATAATTTATTTATATTATTAATTAATACAATATGTGTTATAAGTAACGGCCGAATTCCGCATTTGTCCCCAATTTAGCGCCCAAATTTCCAAATTGTTTTCGTTTGTAATAATAACTATCAAACGATAATATAACAATTTCTCCGTTTCCAACAGGAATCCGAGTATTTGTTATAATAATTACATGCGCACAAGAACGACGACGTGACCGGCCAAACCGTCTGAACACACGACGACGAGACAAATGCACGAGTGGAATTCCTTTGGGAAAATGGTGCGCGCCGGTTATCGCGGCATCAAGATGCACGACCTCATGTATCGGTATCTGCCCATACTCACGTGGATGCCACACTACAAGACGATGGACTTCCTGTACGACGCCATGTCCGGCATCACGGTGGCACTGATGCTGATGCCGCAAGCCATAGCGTACGCGTCACTGGCCGGACTCGATCCACTAGTGAGTAGATATCTTATGACGAAAGAAAAAAAAAAAATGTAACTTTGATTTTGGCTATTAAGAACTTCAAATCAAACAGTTTCTCAAAAATAATCACATATATTATATTGTTAAATTCAAAAAATATGCAACTTTCTTTTTTTTTTTTTATGTGACAATGAATGTTATATTCTAAAGATTTAGGAGCACAAATAAACTGCGCGTAACTATGCAAAACAAAAAAAAAAATAAATAAAAATGACATTTTACTTTTGTAAAAGTTCATATTACATGGGAAAAAAAAACGTATTATTTATTATTCGACGTATATAAAATGCGTCATAGGACAAAATTGGTTCAAAATATCAATTTGAAAATCGCATGAATATTTTTATCATAAAATTTAATAATATGATTTTACTACCCACATAACCCCTACTTGGAAAGATTTTACAATTACGATTATCGAAATCACTCTAATGACACTTTCAATTTTTCTGGACTATTGTGCGGCGGTTACGGTTATTGTGTTTCTATGTAAAACGCAAAACACTGGAAATCTTTGAACACGAAACCGAAAATAGTTTACCGTATCCCTGTATTATTATATCGTCGAGGGATCCACCAGCTCGTGCCTCTCTTCCCCACACGAGTGAAATCGTTGAAATAAAAATTACAATAAAAGTGATCGGTTTTTGGGAATTATCTAAAAACACATTATTTCATAGTGGTAACAAAAACGTTTATCTTTGTAAGTAAAAAATAAAAAAAACTGATAAATGTCGAGGGTGACCCTCAGAAAGTGTGAATATATATATATATATGTGCTTAGAAACATATGTTTTCGCATCTTCCGAGAGTCATCTACCTTATCTCTTTCCGGTTTTTTTTGTTTTTTTTTTTATAGCAATAATAAAACTTGATTTTATGATAACATTAAATTGGTTAGTGTGTGTTTGTTTTTACAATATAATTAAACATAATATGCGAATGCAATATAAGTCTTGAACCCTAGTAATAACTAAATAGATAATGATTTTTGTGTATTTGGAAAAACGCAAATAATAAAATATGTAAATTTATTGAAAAAAAGTTAGTGCGTTAGCCAATGCTATTTTTGATTTAAATATATTTTTATTATCAATGTGTGATTATCAATTAATTATCAGTAAGTACACGAATCTTTTTTCTCTCTCGCACGAATTTTATTTTCTTTGTCACACAGTATATATTCCTGTGCAAGAGAGTACCGTTGATAATCATCGTTTCTCTCTCCGTTACGTCAGCGGCCGATGGCGGCCAAACTTTCCGCTCCGTGTCGCCGTTTCGTGACGCCGCCATGTCAGTCATGATAACACAAAAGTTACGCGAAAAAGGTAACGCTCGAAAATGTTCACCGCCCAAACAGAAAGATCTAAAGCCGTATAATATGGTCATCCATCAATAACTTTGAACTCAAACGATTATAATACTGTATGGTGATCTAGAAATATTCACAATAGAATCGATGGGGGAGACTGTTGGTGGGTGTGTTAAATTTTAAAGAAACGAAAAATAATTTCTTGGATAAAAAAATTTTGAGTGGAGCTTCAGTTTTTGTTAAGGCAATTTTAATCAAAAATTATTAAGTTTGTTATCATAACAAAATATTTTATTTATTACTGAGCGATTTTTAAGTATCTCAAAATTAACTGAGAGCAGGAAAAAAATTTTAATGAGGAAAAAAGTATTTCAAAATATATATTTTCAACATTTTCTATCATTTCCCATATTAAAGTCTAAAAAATGTTTTAAACCCGTTTTGTAAAAATATTGTGGTAGTTTTTCCCCACGTTTGATTTAACTAAATTCACAACGCACATTACAATATGAAATATTATAATTTATAACACTATGTGTCCATGTACCTATTACTGGTAGTATTTACCAATGGGTTCGGCGTGACCACTAGAAAAATTTTCATGTTATGTTATGTTAAAAATTACCGAAATATGACTTGAACGTCTTTTTGCTAAAACCGTCCATACACGATATTTCGTCGAGTTGATTGTCCAAGGTTGATATGCGATGATAAATTTTCGTTGGTACTGATCGTATCACTTTAATGATAATATGTTTATTATTGAGCGAGAGAACATTTCCGTAATGAACACAATTCACAAGAATAGCAATTTAGAAAAAAAATTAAAAACATTATTTTATAATACGCAAATTAAAATAATTAAAAAATAATAATAAATAACACACTTAAAATCTGAAAAAGTAAACGGTCGGAAAGCCACAATTTTCTAATTTGGGTGTAGCGAAGAGTGTACTTGAGTTTTAATGAAATAACTGTAGTCAAACGTGTAACGAATGAAAAAAAACTGCTAATGCTTAAATTATATAATTTTTACGAGCTTTGACTAATTAATCGATTAAATTTAACATAAGATGGGTCTCATCAGGCAGGGGATTTACTATTTTATAATATCAAAACCTAGAATACTGAAAACCAAAACATTTAAGTTGTGCAGGTTATAAAAACCTCATAAAAAAAATTTACCGTTAGCTCATAATTATTGAGAAAACATTATTTCTTTATCGACTTTTATGTACTTTTTTTTAAATTAGAATAATAATATATTTTAAATCGAAAATAACTGCGTAGCTCGATCTTTTAGGCAAAAATTATTGTTATGACTTATGGATACTTCATTACGAAATTCTAAAAAAACCGTATCGATATTCAACCACCAGCTGCTGGAGTACGATAACTGAAGAGTACACTCAAGTGAAAAAGAATAAAAACTTATCGAAAATATTAAAAATAAAACAATAATATTGTCTTGTTGATTCATTGAAGAGAGCGCGTAGAATTAATTATTGTTTTGATAGCCATAAAAATTGAATTTATACGATAAAAGTCGAGAGTGTATCTGTTGTAATTTGGCTTGACATTGTCATCATACAAGTACAAATAACTATAAAAATATATTCATAGCGTTTTTAAATCAAAGAAAATAACAAGTATAAATACTAACCTATTATTTTGATTTTTCACCAATTTTAAAATTTTAAATGCGATGTAAAGAGCCAATGAATAATTAGATTCGTTTATTAAAATATTTATATAGTGAATAAATTCATAATTAAACGATTAAAGTATGTTGTAATATGAAAATTAGTTAATTTTAGTATTTAATATAGTTAATTTTGTGTGTGCTTACAGTAGCGTACCTACAATTAATTGGAATATAATATATTATTATTATTATTATTTATTGACATTAAATTCTGAAAAAAAAAACTTATCTATTATACTAGGGATGCGAAAGTATGTTATAATTTACATAATCTCTGCATATGATTTGACCGAAATACAAATTATATTTACTTTTTGTCACATGCCTACTTACTATTTTTAGAGGGGAATAGCTAGAGCGATACGTTTTTCGTTCATTACTGCTTACGTCAAAAATCTATCCTTCACAGGCTTGTCTAATTAAACTTTTTGTTTTCTAATATAAGTTATTATATTTTGAAAGTGGATTTTTTTTTTTTAAATTTTTATTATTATTATCAATAGTATGGACTGTACGGAGCGTGCTTCGGCAGCGTGATGTACATTATCTTTGGATCAGTTCGGCAAATCACTATCGGACCTGCATCTGTAATAGCGCTGCTGACTTTCAACTACGTCGATCCGAAACTACCGTCAACGGCGATTGTTTTATGCTTCGTGTCCGGAATAATCGAGCTTCTCTGCGGTCTTATGCGCTTAGGTACGTAACGTTTTGTTATCAAAATATATAAGTCAACGATTTATTTTTTGACGCGTACTGCATAAAAAAAACAGGCTTGAATCGATGACGAAATTATTGTAGTTACAATGCCTAAAATGTGTTTTTGTATTTGTAAAAAATATTATTGTTATTTACAAATATAGGCACTAATCAGTGGCCAACAACAAATTGCATTTAGTTCTAATTAATATACTTCTTACCTAATCATACATGATTTCATGAAATACACGACTTACGTGTAGAATTGGAATCTACTAAATTATTAAAAAAAGAAAAATGTGTTTGCTATCATATCTACCTGTTGATATTAGTTAATATAGGGTACTGATAAATAATAATCGTTGGCGAACTTCTATACTTGATCATTATTTTAATTTCACTTTTAGGTACAAATTCATTAGAAACCTTTTTAATAACGACTTAGTTTATAAATTGTATATCAAAATGATATCGTCATTTTACTAATTTTTCAAACCACCATAAACAAAATATTACGTCACACAGTGTTTGTTAATTTTAACTGTAGGTAAATAATTGAAAAAATCTTTAAAGAAAAAAACTATGAAGAATTTAATGTTGACGAAAATGTAAAATAATTTTCACTAATTTTGTAGTTTAAACGTACAACGATATCTATCTATTTAAAAACACGTAATTATACGTATTTATTAAATTAACATTAAAAATGTAGCAATAAGTGTAAATATAAAATTATTTATGACCTTTCTGCATTTCAATTATTGAAACACTATCAACGCGCGTCTATTGCAGTAATAATTGTTGAAAACATTTACCAGAATTTTCAAACTAGGTGTCTGTATTAAGAAACTAACAGGTAAATCTGTGAGGAAAATATAATATGTTCTGATGAATTCTCTGTTTTAGGATTCGCCGTGGAATTCGTGTCCATGCCGGTAACGGGTGGATTCACGTCGGCTGCGGCCATTATTATGGGTTCGTCGCAGTTAAGAGGACTGTTCGGATTGAACTACGAGGCGAAGAACTGCATGGAAATGTGGTACAGGTTTTTCCAGAATCTCGGAAACGTCCGATTCGGAGACACTGCCATGGGACTGACATGCATATGTGTGATATCAGCGTTAAAAGTGAGTGCATAATATATAAGGCCTGGAAGTTCATTGCGTTTTCATGTTTTTACTGAGTGCATTATTAAAATGTTGCTGGACGAGCCGAAAATTTGAATCAGAATCTAAAGATTTCAAGTAGGAAATTTTAGTTTGCATATTTTGAGGTTTTTTACGTGAATATGCATATTTTAAAATATTACATTTTACTAGTGATATATACATATATATTTTAATATTTCGTGAAAATGTCGGACTTGGAGTGTATTTAAAAATATATTTGTTCAAAAATTTGTCTTCATAAAAACCTGTTTAAAATTATATTAAATACTTTAATTATTTCATATATATATATATATATATATATACTCTGATAGGCAATAAGCTGGTTATAATTCTAGCTAAATTTGATTAAAACTTTAATCGTCATTTATTTTGTGGAAGCATTCAGCAGTTAATTCCGAGTATTCATAATAAATGATTTAATGATCGTTGCGAATTATTTTCACCAAAAACGAAAATAATTTAACGTTTTAAAAAAAAAAAAAAATATTAAATGCATATTTTAGTGATTTTAAGCGCATGTTTCGATAGTTTTTAACGCATGAACTTCCGGGCGCTAATTAACGTATTTTACACACGTGAATCGTGCGGAAAAACGAATCTTCTTTGTAAAGTCCGCGTCGCGTGATTTCAGAGCCTGAAGTCGATAAAAATCGACGCTAAAGGGGTCAGAGCGAAATTTTATTCGTCGTTGATTTTCATACTGACCACCGGCAGCAACGTGCTGGTAGTGCTGATCTCGTCGACCATAGCGTATTATTACCGGGAACGATCGGACTTAGGATTGACAGGTACGTGAATAGACGTCGTTAAAAAAAAAAAAATAAAAAAAAAAAAACACCGAACAATAATGCGTTTATTATCCGCGAATTTCACTTGCAGGCAAGATAGCCAGCGGTATACCGAAATTTCGGCTCCCGTTCGCCGACTACGAGAACGGAGAGGAGAAGTACACGTTTCTCAACGGTTTAGCCAGCCTGTGGCCCGCCGCACTGGTCGTGCCGTTGGTGTCGATTCTCAGCACGGTATCGGTGGCCAAAGCATTTAGTGAGTACCGTACAAAATACGTACGCACACGTTCATTTAAATCAGTGGTACCACCCAACATTCTTTTGATTCAATACCCCCCCCCTTTGACTCCCAAAAATCTCACACCGCCCCCTCACATCATCTATCCCCCTTTTTCATCTATAAACACTTAACCAAAAATTTTGACCAAAAAAATATTTAAATCGAAATTCGGCTTTAGATAGTACATTAAACCGATGATTTTTTCCTAAAAAACACTAAAAATTTGACAAAAAGTGTTTTAAAACTTTTTTTTTTAATCCAAAGTTCATGAAAATGTTAGTACAGACAGTCATATTACAAAATTTTGATGTGTTAAATTTTTTTATAATTTTTGTACATTTATTTTAGGTTCTGAACGAATTGAAGAAGCTAGTTGTTTTTACAATGATGTTTATTTTATTATTATTTTTTCTGTTAACACTTTTAGTATAGAAATACTTGTCCAAAAATCTCCATCAGTAACTTTTTGAAACCAAATTTGCCTCTAGTTGGTACTTTAGTATACTTTAGTAGTAAGTAATTTTTTGAATTTCTCAATTCTTAAATTTTTTTTTTTTTTGGGGGGGGGAAACTATCCAAATTTGACAAAAAAAACTCATTTTTTGATTCAAAATTTATGAAAATTTTAACATAGATGGAGAATAACTTGAGAAGAATTTTGACTCAAGAAAATCTTGAAAATATGGAGAGAAAAAATTTGGACATTTTTCTAACATTTTTTTTTCCATTAATTATTTTTTCTTAATCTTTATTTATTAGATAAAAAAAAAATAAAGTAAAGTAAAGTGTAGACAAGAAAGCCGGACATACTTCGCACCACGAATATTCTTCACTCTTCGGGTCAGATAATTTTGGTAGGTGACTATTATTGTTATTTATATTATAAACTTCCTTCGTTCGAGATTGTCTAATTGAAGAAATAATTTATCGTTTCATTAAAATTCTACACATGCACCAAGAGTATCCGACTCGAGGAGCGATAGATATCCGTGGTGCAAAGTATGTGTTGGCTTTCTTGTCTATACGTTTTTTGTTCTCAGTCAATAGTGGGATATAAAACCGGATGAATAAAAATATTCTCTTTTTGTAATTATTATAATCATAATAATTTTAAATAAAATTGTCAAAATACAAAAACTGAAGCTCCTTTCAGAACAATTTTATCGAATAATTGATTTATCGTTCGTTTCTATGAAATCATATGTGTAATCACACCCCCCCCCTCCGTCCCACCGTTTTTCGAAAGCAATTATTTATCGTTTCTTTGAAATTTTAATTTAACATAATAATAAATTGATCGTCATTAATTACACAGGACGAACTTCAGCAGTCATTATAGTTTCTTAGATTTTTTTTTTTTTCACTTTAATAATGTTTTTCGTGTACAGGTGGTGGAAGAGTCGTTGACGCGTCTCAAGAAATGATCGCGTTGGGAATGTGTAATATTTTCAGTTCTTTTATGGGAGCAATGCCGGTGGCGGGCAGTATGACTCGATCCGCTCTAAACAATTCCACCGGAGTCCGCACGACGTTCAACGCAATATTTACAAGTAAAAACACCAATAATACAAATTATTACAATAATTGCTTTAATTTTTTCGTTTTAATTTGATTTCGATCGAATTCACCGTTAGCTATGTTGGGCATGCTGTCGCTGTTGTATTTAACACCCCTACTCTATTACATACCGAAGTCGAGTCTGTCCGCTGTACTGATGTGTGCGGTAACGTCGATGTTTCGTTACGACATGGCGTTGACGTTATGGAAAACCAATAGTAAGTGTTAATACAGTGTAAGTAATAAGTATTAGTACAGTGACGCAATTAGGATTTTTTCGAGGGGGTTGTCCACCTGTTAATTTCTACTATAATTATTTTTAAATATCAAATTCATTAATCAATGTTAATGGACATTTTACGAGAATTCATTAATTAGAAATTTCATGTAGCTTAATCTAACAACTGCCTTTTCCACGAGTTTCCACATTTTTATAAACATTATTTGTAGATAAATGAAATTTAGCGTCGTATATTCAACAACGTGAATTTTAGATTCTGAATGAAGTGAAGAAGAGAGTATTTTTACGATGATGTTTATTTTTTTTTTTTTTCTGTGTACAACTTTTTGTATAGAAATACTTGTCCAAAAGTTTCGATCAATAACTTTTTGAAACCGGATTTGCCTCTAGATTGTACTTTAGAGAGGTCATTTTTTGAATTTCTCAA
>JAIPRM010009604.1:0-14584 GCA_025469315.1 Stegophylla sp. TES_Ste_2020 | reverse complement strand
GTATTCATATATAAAACAAATATAATACCAAAAAAAAAAAAAAAAAAAAAAATTAAAAAATTAAAAGTGAAATCTACCCATGATAGAGCCGGGTTTTTTCAATGTGTTTTTTTTTTTTAAAATAATTAGTGGGTTAACCCAGTAAAGCAGCCCGGGTTTTTTCGGGTTAGGCTTTTTCGTGCCAACCCTGAATCTTAAACTAACCTAACACAAACCTAACCTTAAAATTTTACGCGTTCAGTTATAAATCGTATGACATTTTGAGACACTGAAATACGTTTATTTCGTTCACACTTTAATTATGTAATGAATGTTGAGTGAAACGAAAAGTTTGCGACACTTCTGGAAATATGCATTCCATTTGAGAATACGTAAAAAGACGGTGAACGTGTTATATTACAGAAGTTTTAACTTTTGATTGTCGACGTCGCACGCATGGGCGAAATTTCTCGAAATGTCTTTTATATTCGTGTATAATATAGATTATAATATTATTTAGAACTTAACGGGAAAAACGAATTAAAATTTCCACCGAGAAAGTTACGGGAATTGAGTTATTAATCGATAAAACGAATCCCCGTGTCACGGCGCGCCTTTTTACGGTTTTTATTATTTTTTTTTTTTTTTCAAATCTCATTTTTCCCGCTCGCTCGAATAACTGGATTAGATGCGCAAATAATTCACCGCATTATAATAATAACGTTCTCCGGGGCAATGCCTTAATTTATGGAAATCAATTCCGACACTCTTGATGAATATAAAATACAGCGAATTATTTGTAGGCACGTACCGCGTCAGTTTTGTACACCTACCTTACAATGTCTCCGGAGCAAACTAATAATTCGACGATCACGTTTTCGTTTTTGTTTTCAAATGTCCCCGACGATTTATCTGGATTGGCTCGATTGGTAATTCTTAAGCGACGAATCGCTTTCATTAAAAAATATATTCACCAAACGATTAGCCCAGTGGTTCCCAACCGGTGGTCCGCGGACCACCTGTGATCCTCGGGCTGATCTCAAGTGATCCACGCTGCCAAAGAGTTTTTAGATATATGTATCAATTTTTTAAATTAAATATAAGTGAATAAACAAATTTAACAAGCAAAGTGTTCAGGATATTGTAATAGAATATCTACAAATCCTCGAGGAGGAATTGACTCTATACTTTTCAGAACATTGTATATTAATAAATTAAGCTGCAAAGAAATTAATTCAAAATCCTTTCATTGTTAATGTTAAGAGTCTTCCTGATGATATTGATTAAATTCAAGAAAAAATTATCGAACTTAAGAATGACTGTTTTAGTATAAAGGGGTAATCCAAATATTCACCAAAAAGCCTTACGTTTCCTCATAGTTTTTCAATCACATGTTGTTTTTCAAAAAGGAAAGAGTTTTTTTCTCTATGAACCAAAATCACAAGTAAAGAAATCGTTTGAATTCTTTTGAGTACAGACGATATGCGTCTTGTGTTGAGTAACATCATAATTAGAGGATCCTACAACTACCTAGTTAAATTAGCGTATGCTAATAAACTACATTACCTATTAATTTAAACTTAGTTTTACAGATTAAAAATGTTTTAATTATTTCAACTTGCATTTTTTTCAAATTTGAGTAAGAACAAATTCATTAAAATGTCTATTATTTTATTTTCATGTCGTTAAAATATTGGAATTTAGATTTTAGATTCTGAATGAATTGAAGAAGCTAGTGTTTTTACAATGATATTTCTTTTTTTTTTTCTTTTCTGTGTACAACTTTTCGTATAGAAACACATGTCCAAAAGTTTCGATCAATAACTTTTTGAAACCGGATTTTCCTCTAAATTGTACTTTAGAGAGGTCATTTTTTGAATTTTTCAATTCTTCAATTTTTTTTTTGGAAAAAACTACCCAAAATTTGACAAAAACGACTCGAAAACCATCATTTTTTGATTAGAATTTTATAAAAATTTAAACATAGATAGAAAATCCTATAAAAAAGATTTTGGCGCAAGAAAATTTTGAAAATGTGAAAAAAAAATTTTGGAAATTTTTTTTTCTTATATTATTAACTTCCTTTGTTCAGAATCATTTTACTGAAGAAATGATTTTGAGAAATTTTTTAAATTTAATACGCTCGTCAAGAGAATACCACACGTCGTGCGAAGTACACCCATCGTGCGAAGTATGTCCGGCTTTTTTTATCACTTTTTCTTACTAAATTAGTCTGGTGTCAATTAAAAAGTTAAAAATAATTGTTTGTAAGGGAGGGGGAAAATTTACTAGTGGTCCATGATGGTGATAAATTCACCTAAGTGGTCCGCACCTTAAACTGAGTTGGGAACCAATGGATTAGCCAATTTCCCCAGACTTGTGTAAACATTTTTTTTTTTTTTTGGAAAAAAATTCTGAATAAATGGAAAGTTGTTTATTGGTTCAGAGAAAACAAACTGTGCAAGCGTTTACGACTGAATACGAATTGAGTCGCAAAACTAAAAAAAAAAAAGCTCACTAATCGAGTCCCAGTTAAAAATAATAATAATAATAAATGTAACAGTTGTTCTCCTCGGTGAATATATATACATATTAAAAACTTTTATTTATTTTAAATCAATAATTTCCTTCCCGTTTATGCCTTAAAACGAAGCAAAGCAAAAAACGTTTACTTAATAACTCTCTACACTTTTGTTTTTAATGCAATTATTATAGCTAATGATATATATTTTTTATGAATTAATGCTTGGCTCAAAGTCTCATGATGAAATTACCCAAAATTAAAAACCACCGATTTAAAAAAAAATTATATTTTTCTTTTTACTTATCAAAATGATAAATATATATATATATATATATATATTAGTAAACTCCACAATAATTTATAATTACTATTAATTCGATTGTCAAATTAAAAAAAAAATAAAAATAGGGTTAAAATAGAATAATGATTGAACGATAATAATATTATATTATATACTATATAATAGTAAAGTATAATACAATAAAATGTAGGATATAGTTACAATGAAGTTCTGACTAAGTTAAAACATTTTGAAACGTATAACGCTCATACCAAATTTCAGTTAAATTCTGAGTTCAATTCCCCGAGGCATTAAAACCTAAATATTTGTTGCCAAACACTTTTAAACTGATAACAATAAAACGTGACGTCATATACATAATATAAAATATGATGAACTCGGATTGTGAGTGTAAACAGTATCTTCTATCAACACGAGTGCATATTATATTATACTTTGTACACACACAAAAGTGAATGAAAATTAATGAAAAAAATCAACTTCAATAAGTGTTGAGTTCGTATCAAGGCCTCGTCCAGTTAACAAATTTAATTAATTTAACTCGCAAAGTTCAAAGTTCAATCGACAAATAATATTAACATGACTCGGACGTATTTACAAAACCGACAAATTTTGAAAGTAGCACAAAATCATTAAAAGTAATAATTTCCAATAAAATTAACTAATGAACCATTTTAGATATTAATATTTTGTAATTTATCACGTTCGGTGTGGTATTTAATATGCAAAGTCATGTCTCATAACTCATTAAGTACGTACATTAAACACTTGAAAGTTTACACACTTCATAATTTGTTAATATGTTTATTTATAAATATCTCAAACAAAGGATCACAAATAACTTTTAGAACAAAGTTCAGGAAACTACATTAAAGTTATCGAACTCTACGAGTTGCGTATACCCGAAAACATGTTAATAAACAATTATTGTGAATGCGAACTACGGCTTGGGGTTATTTTAAATAAAACAAAACGAATGTTTTCGTAAAAACAAAAACGTGTCAATCATATACCGAAAACCATTGTTAGTGTGACAATATACGAGTTAAAAATACTTAAATTAAAAATCAATTACAAACCATAGATAATTACTCTGTTTGAATCTTCAGATTATTATAGATTTGAAAAGAACCCGTTTTCGGGTACTCGTTAAGTGCTACATATGTCCATGTTATGTGCTACCATGTCTTATGATTAACATGCATTTATTAGTATACCTACTAGACAGGGCCGAATTAAGCTCAAGCATAGCCCTAGGCATATCTTTTTCAAAAATTCATTGTGAGGCTTTTTTGGAAAAATGTTATGATTTCTTTTTTTAAATAAAGATAGTATTTGGTTAACTGATATTTTTAATGACGAATTTATTTTTATGTGTGAAACCAATTTTTGATCCACATTGGATCCAATAGTGAAAATTCGAAAATGTTGAATCAACTCGTTTTGAATTTTCTTATAAAACTTTAAATCCTATCAATGAGCTAAAAATTTAACTTACTTGTAAGTAATCTGATATGGAAATCCTAACGCTTCAGATGAAATGTCAAAAAAGTTAGTCTATTAATTTGTTTTAAGTTATAACTTATAAACTTTTTACGACGGTTAATTTCTATAGTTGATTTCAGTTCTTTTCAAAGCCTTCATCAATTTGTCTACATTTCATTATTTTTATTTTATTTTTCAACTCAAGATTTTATACTCATATTTGTTCATCTATAATCCAAATTCCGTTATTATTTTTTTTTTTTTACTTAAAACTTCGTAAAAAAATTACAAAGTTTTCATGGAGCGATCCAAACCAAGCTTAAAGTGAAATGGATACGTACCTGTAACAAAAAAAAAAAAAAAAAAAAACACAAAAATTAGTGCCAAGTGTGGTTAAAAGAAATGGAATTACAAGGAAGATTTAGATAATTTTTGTCATGTCTTAACATGATCAAATTAATACAGACTAGTTAAAGATAATTACAAAAGAAAACTTTATTTAAAACACATTTCTAAAAACTTAACATTTACACTTCATTATTGCATTGCATTACAGACACATCTCCTACTAAACTCATAACTGACAGTCATGGAAAGAATATAATAATATAATCACTGTGCTACAAGACGTGTGTAACCAACATCCTTCTTTACATAATTTAAACATTATAAAAAAAAAAAAAAACAATACATTCATTATGTAGTAAAAATAATAATAATTACTCACATCACAAAATCTCTGAATGATAATTAAACATAATAATATTGGTAAATAATTTTATATTTCACATAAGTAACAATACATATAAATAATTCACTTTGTGACAATTTTAAATGCTCTCTTAGGAATATTCTCCATACAATTTTTCACAGTCCAGATTTCGAGCCGTTGTAGGAATTCGAAAATTCTACAAGTACTTATTATATGTGTGTGAAATATTAAAACGACTTTTGGTGTTAATTGTTTTACGATGCACGGTTTGTACGTCCGCGGCGCGATGATTAGTATTGTATAAAAGAAAAAAAAAAGCCCCGGACATACTTCGCACGACGGGTGAGATTCTCTTGACGGGTGTATTTAATTTTAAAGAAACGATAAATCATTTCTTCGATAAAACACGATTCTGAACGAGAGAAGTTAATAATAAAAAAAATTAATGAGAAAAAAAATGTTCGAAAAATGTCCAAAATTTTTTTTCACATTTTCAAAATTTTCTTGCGCCAAAAACCTTTCTTATATGATTTGTTATGTGTGTTTAAATTTTCATAAAATTCGTATCAAAAAATGATGGTTTCCGAGTCGTTTTTGTCAAATTTTGGGTAGTTTTTTCCAAAAAAAAAAAAAAAATGAAGAATTGAGAAATTCAAAAAATGACCTCTTTAAAGTGCAATCTAGAGTGCAAATCCGGTTTCTAAAAGTTATTGATTGAAACTTTTGGACAAGTATTTCCATACGAAAAGTTGTACACAGAAAAAAAAAATAATCAAAAAATAAACACCATTGTAAAAACACTAGCTTTAGACACAATTCTCTGAAAACTTTATTACAGTCTATGTCGTCGTCGGAGAAGCCGCGAGCTACCCATCGTCGTCGTCGTGAACTTAGAATGTTGTTGTTATACACGTATTAGCAGAATTAAATTATTTTCAAAGAAGCCAGCCGCAAGCCAAAAGGTACATTGTATAATATTACGAATATTTGTGTTAAAGGCAAAAGTCGAATCGATTTCAACTATTTGTGTATTATAATCAGTGGTTACCATAATAATATTATGATAAAGGCACGTTATTTCATCGTTTATTATAATTAGGACCCGGAACTTGATGCATTTGCATCTTTTTTTCTTTTGCTCTAATGTGTTGCTCGTCTCTACAGAAATTTGATTCATGAAATACAAAATCTAATGGCACAATTTTTATTTTGCATTTTTCGGGGAATTTTTCGATTTACGGTCATTTTTTTAATATTTTTAGTGCATTTTTTTCATTTATTTGCAAATATAATTAATAGGTATGATATTTTTATTTTTTTTTTTTTTTTGTTACAGAGTAGGCAAAAAAACAAAATTTTAAGAAAAGTAGAAATTCTACATTTCTAAAATTTGTTGAATCCTCAAGAGTATTTACATTTTTTTTTTCAAGTTTATAAAAGATAAACATAAATGTTTAATGTAATTTTTACTGTAGTACTTCGAGGATTTCGACAAAAAAGAAATTTCACTAGATTATGAATTGATTAATACTTTTTTTTTCGAGTTTAAAAATTTTAAAATATTTTTAATGTCATTTTATGCATTTTTTTTTAGTGCATTTTTTTACATATTTTTAGGTCATCAAGTTCCGGGGCCCTAATTATAATATTATTCGTCGTCGCCGCGAATCATAACGGTTATTGAAGGTGTTCGAAAATGGCGAAAATATAGAGGGCCGATAATAATAACGCGTAACAATAAAGACCTGAAATGAAAATGTGAATCGAAAAATATGAATATAGATTTTCACGAGACAAAACAATGGTGTGTAATCGAGAAAAATTAGGTCTGGCTACGGCCCCTCGTTAGTAAGTATTTGCATTAATTATTACCGACAGTTAATTATCATTAGCAGGGTTCCGTTCCGAACTCGTAGCACTTAAAATCATCCAAAAAAAAAGTATTGAAAAAAAGTCACAATAAGCACTTTGAAAACGGTAAAATAATCAAAAACAGAGTGATACCGAAAACTATTCAAAACAATAAAATATTAACATTTCCTCGAAAACTTCTATATTTTCCTCTTCGTTATTAAATACTTTTAACTACAAAAACATTAACACGCAATGATCTTTTTCACAATTACAACAATAATAAAAAAAAAATTTTTTAAATAACTATAGAAAACAAATAATTATTGCGTTTATCACACAGCAACGGTAAAATAATATTGTTTATCGAAATCAAAGATTTACGGACAGTCATTGTTTGTTTTTCCATGATATAACGTTTTAGCAAAAAAATTATATAATTATTTTTGGTTTTAGTTCTATCACAAGAAATAATGAGGAAAAAAAATCGTAGAAAAACGATTCTGAATTCTTGTCAGTGGTCTGTAACGTCACAAAGCAAACACTGTGTTAATTAATTTAATTATAATATAGCTGTGGATTGTTTAAATGATAATCGAACCGATTTAATTTCAACCTTTGGCGTTTTATTAATATTATTATTCGATTACAGTTTAACACTAGAATGTTTCTGAAAACAGAAATACGTATTTAAAGTACTTACTCGATAAAATAATATTTTATACTAAGTACCGTCGATTCTTATCATCAGAGTTTTTAAGTTGAATAAAATTATCAATGAAACGCTTTATTCTTATGACTAAGAAAATATAATAATGGTTGAAATGCTTAACTCTAGACTTCAATAAAAAAAAAAAAAAAAACTCAAGTACTAAAGTGTAGAGAATGAAAGTCTAATTAAAGGTAGGTGTATTGTTAAAACGTATAACTTACACTGGTATGTAAGCTTACACTAAGTGGTTTGTTTTGAGAATAATTATCAGCTTGCTGATAGTGTTATGGGTCGGCAAATTGTTATTATTACTATTTTTTTTTTCGTAAAGAGTTACTATGAACGCATTTTTTTCTTTTAAAGATCAAATTCCATAATTTTTTAGATTTTATGATTTTACTATGAACTTTCTATGAACACTTTTGCGTATAGATAATACTTATCCAAAAGCTTCGACCAGCCTCTATATTGTACACTTGACACTTGGCATTTTTCTAAATTCACATTATTTCAAAGGTTTGAGACTTATCGCTTTGATTGTTGGCCATTGTAGTCATTTTAAGCCATCATTATAGCTATGGTAACACAATACTCAATAAATGTTAACACATGGCCGTATCTAGAATGAATTTTCGGGGAGGGTTTTATTATTATTTTTTCAATGAGAAATTTAACCATAAATTAAGTATAGACAATATTTAATGTAAAATAAAAATTAGAAATTATTTTAGGAAGTTTCGAAATGGGGAGGGGGGTAATACCAAGACCTCCCCTCTTTACAAAACAGTCATGAGTCATTTTTAAGATAATTTTTAAATGAAAGGCTAGAATCATCAATGGAAAATTGTCATCAAAACAAAAAAATCTATAGGCATGGCCGTATCAAGAATAAAATTCAGGTAGAGGGGATCGAATCTATAACAAAAATTATATATAAAAACTTGTGTATTATGGTTGATGGTAATAAGTAAAAATTTAAAGTAATTTTAAACTTAACATAAACATTTTTGAGGGGGTTTGAACCCGGAAAACCACCTCCCTGGATACGGCCATGTGTTAACATAAAATTTGTATAAAATCTGCTCAGAATCATTTTATCGAAGAAATGACTTATCGTTTCTTTAAAATGCAATGTACCCATAAAGAATATCCCACCCGGAAAGCGAAGTATATCCATGGTTTATCCAAGTAATTTCCCATCGGTGAACATTTTTTATAAAATTGACTAAGAATAAATTCTAACGAGATCCAACTTGAAAATCGTCCACGATTATAGATATCATAGGTGTAGGTTATGTTTTGTTTATAATTTTAAATTATTTTGGATTTTTATTGAACATGACTTATTATGACTACTTCACTCATTATTTGAATAAGTTAAAATACGGTACATTCTAAACACGTAAATGGCGAGATATTGTACAGCCCTTGTTTGCCACCACGGAAGGGCCTCTCCGTCCAGGTTCGCAGGGTCCGCTACCGCCGGTCGCCTTTGATACTTCGGTTCCCATCGCGTTGTACGCGGCCCGTGATGCCGATATAATTAATTTACGGCTACACGTAAAATATATGCAGCGCCTCTCGTACACAATGCGCGTGTCTACCTTTAATGAGCACCCGGACGTCCGTCTCCACCCGCCCCGCACCGCCGTAACTAATCCCATTCGGATTTCACGCCGCCGGTCGATCCACCGCTGAGGAGCGGAGCAAACCGTACGGGAAACGGTGGGAAGTCGCATTCAGATAAAGTTATGTGTTTCATAACGTTTGTATTGCTACTCCCCGCCAGGGGAAATTATGATACTTCACAGGAAGGGGGTGGGGAATATAATGACAATAAAATTATGAGAATTTTTTCTGCTAAAATAATAAACAATTTCAATTTACTCGTATCAGTGGCGTAGCCAGGATTTCTCAATGGGAGGGGCCAAAAGATAAATAAATATAATTTATCTCGTGACAATAATTATATAATATGTATCTACTTTGTCATGATTTGTTAGTATGTACTAGGCTTTTCGTCGTCAATAAAAATTAAAATTATTCATTATAGGTATAATTATTTACATTAACTTTAAAATTTTATGTGGTTATTTAATTATGCTTGGAAAACTATGAAGAATTTCAAGAAGATACTTCTTGAAATTACAAACTAAATAAAAATTTGTATTTATAAAATTGTTAGAAAAGTTAAATCATTCAAAAAAGTACTTTTACCTAAAGATAAAAAAAATTAAATTATATTACTGCAAAACCAAAATATTCTTCACCTCACTCAGAATTCAAAAAAATAATAATTGTTTATGGTTGAATAAGCTAACATTAAAATACTTTATTTTGTAAAGTCTTAAATTTTTATTTCTCCAAGTGATCTATGTTAATCTCATCTATCAATACCTAATTAAAATAATATATATACACTTATGAGAATATTTTATGTTATGAATATTAGTTATATGAATATGAAACAATTGAATAAAAGTTAAAACCAATTTTATGGGTTGAAAAAATACGCCGATGGAGAGGGCCATGGCCCCGTGGCCCTCCCCTTGGCTACACCACTGAATTGAATTATTATTTACGTTTTATACTATTATTTCTGTTTTAATATTCAATGATTTGTTCTCATATTTAATATTATTAATTAGTAAATTACTTTATATTCAGTTTATGAAAAATAATGACAAAAAAAAAGTAATTAATTGTATAAGATAAGTAATACATATATATAGTTATTTAGTATAATTTATTTTTACGGTTCACAGAAAAAATAATGACGGACATACTTCGCACGATGGGTGGGATTTTCTTGACGGATATATTGAATTTTAAAGAAACGATAAATCATTTCTTCAATAAAACGAAATTCTGAACGAGGGAAGTTAATAATATAAGAAAAAAAAATGCGAAAATTCGGAGTGCAGGGCTGTAAATCGAACACGGTACTGTCGCGTGTAAGGCCGATTCCATTTCCACTAGGTCACTATACACTACTTGACCTTGTAGGTGAAATAGTAGGTATTTTAATATAATAACCGAAAATATTGAAATATTGAATTCTCAAAATAGAATAAATAGTTAGAAAACTATTGTTGCACGTGGATTTTAATTCACACCATCGTATTCAACGTCGAAAAATACTTAAGTGGCAATAAAACATTATCAACCTTCAGTAATTAAATGTTTATAGTATATAGATATATCGTAATATCTGTCTGTATTTTCTCCAATTTTTTTTCAATCAAACCCTTGTAAAACGTTTAATTATTCGTCTGTAAGAAATTTTATTGCACCAAAATATTTGCAATGAAATTCTCTATCTGGGCACCAAATTTCAAAACAATCGGTTTGGCCAATTTTCTTATATGTATGTTAAAGTACGTAATTTTAGATAAAACTAACGAATTTCGTCGAAATTCTAACTTCAAACGGGTATAAAAAAAAAAAGTTGTCTAACGATTTTCGAGATTTTTTCAGGTCAAGTAGACATATATATCAGTGAGATCATATTAAATTTTCAAGTCTTAATATCAAAAAAAATCAAAATACATAAAAACTAACAAAAAATGAGAAATTTCCGAAATTTTCAAAATGCCACCGTACCTACTTAACTCAAAATTGATCAAATCTTTTTGAAATTTGTATGACATAGTCTCGTAGCTATTTTTAGTGGTTGATGAAAATTTCAAGTCTCTAGTTGCATTATTTTAGAAGTTATGTCAAAAAATAATTTTCAATTTTACGGAAATTTCGGTAATTGTGTATTTTGCCATTTTTTGTCAATTTTCCGACAGCTTTTCCCCATTTTTGGAAAAAGTATTGAGAAATTGGAAAAATGACCTCTGAAGAGTACCATCTGGATTCGATTTTGGATCTATAAAGTTACTGATCGAAACTTTTGGACCAGAAAAAATAAAAATAAACATCATTGTAAAAAAAAAACACTAGCTTCTTCACTTCGTACCAGAATCTAAAAAAAGGATGGGAACCACTGCTTTATTATGGCGTATGCGAGTGAATTTCATCCGAAGGAAAATTTCTATTCGTTTCTATACCAGTGGTGAATAACAATTATACGTTTATACCGATGTGGAAATCGACTCATAAATGTAAACTAATAAAATCTACCCCTATTATTGTTAACTTTTAATAATACTTTTTATGCGTTTAACCGGATCGATTTCGTAACAATAATAATAATAATAATAATCATACCGACCGCCTTAAGTCTGACGTCAGTTGTTACTCTTTCTGAGCACAACAAATACACAATTTACATAATATATTATAAATATATATATATCTTCCATGCCCGGGAAAAACGAGAAAACTTCACGTCAAAAGGGTAAACTGGAACGTAAAACTATTGTCTATAGAGGTCGTAGGGCTAATGATTGAATTTGAATTCGAAATCGTATTCGAACTTGTTTCGGCACAATCCTAAATCAGCATAGTATATACGTACGTTAAAATATTCAAATTTAGACCAGAATTTCATCTTATTTTATGTACCGCTCGTGAAATCGTTTTTTTTTTTTTTTTTGTTTTGTATATCCAAGGACGTAATCGAAGTCTGTCGCTATACATTTGATACAAATAACATTTTCTCGTAGAGCATATGACCCGCACACCGGTGTGTAAAAAAAAAAAAAACAAGTATAAATTAGCTTACTAAAGAAAACGTACGTTTTTAAAAAATAAATTTCCCCTGTGATGCATAAATCTGTCATTTTGTACACAACGCATACGAATTATTGAAATTTCGTTTGATCATAAAGTATAAGAATATCTACATAGAGTTCCGCAAAAGGAAAAGTATTTTGATGTTCGTAAAACTTTTGTCCACATTTGACCTAAATGTGCACGCTTATTTTGTATTATTATTTGGGTGTATCCTTCGTAAGTCTTCAATTCAAAGAAAATGTTATTAATCCAATTAAAATACTAGTCTTATTTATTTTAAATATATATATATATATATATATATATACACAAGAAGAAGTACTTGTCCCCCCCTTAATGGAAATTAATTTTTCAATCAACCAATTTAATACGATTTTTGTTCACCTAAATTAAATATTATAATAATTCATAAATGATACTTTTGATTTCACGTGGAAAAAAATAAAACAAATTGTTTGTAAATCAACCTGAAAATTCAACTATATAAACTTCAAAATATACCTTTTATATGGCTTTTATTAATAACTATTAATATTTTGAAATTTACATTGCCCTCCGCCCGGAAAAAAAAATTTATACGGGCAGTGAGGAGCATCTTTGTACATAATTATAATATTATAATAATGTTGTAATACATAATTTATTTTAATATTGAAATTATTCGACACTAATATGATCACTAGGACTGTGAATTTAATGCACTATAAAACCTTGAAAAATGAATTGAAAATGTCAAAAATGAAATATGCACTTGTAAAGCAAAAAATGCAATATAAAACGCCAAAAATTTTAGTATAAAATGCACTTAAAATGGTTTTTAATTTAATTTTTATATTTATATTATACATTACTTTAAATTTTACATGCATAAAAATATGTTTATTTCATAAAAAAAAATAAAATTGTTGATTGAATTTGAATTTTGTATAATGAAACTTGAAACATTTTTTTAAATGTTTTTTTTCGAAATTTTTTAAATTTGACGTATGTCAAACCTGTGTAAAACAAAAAAAAAAATTTTTTAATTTAATTAAATATACCGGAAAATGGACTAAAAGAGGAAAATATGACTTAAAAATGCAAAAAAATGACCTAAAAAGTAAAAAAGTCAAAAAATGCGAAATAATAGTTTCATACATGAGAATTCTTTGTTACACAATTCAAATTATGTACTTACAAAGCTATATATATATACTGAATGACCACAAAAAAAAATGCACTTTCCTACAAATTCACAGACCTAATACACGCGCGTAGGAATATTTAATTCGTATTAATTACTTTTTTAATTACTTTTTATTCGCAACTCGCGTCGTCGTCGTACACGGACGGCCATTAACAATATTATTTTTCACTGTCGTTTAAAATAGATCATCCGAACGTCAAACTATTCATATCGCACGGTGGCCTGATGGGAATCCTGGACGCACTTTACTCCGGCGTGCCCGTCGTCGGTTTACCCATGTTCGCCGACCAATTTTCAAACATCAACTTCATCGTGCGAAACAAATTCGGACTGCAGTTGCCGCCACTCGACAAAATCGACGAACGAATCGTTTACGACACCGTATCCGCTGTGCTGGAGAACGACGAGTGAGTTTATTTATCGCGCGTGGCCTGGGTTAACCCCTTTCGCCACGTCAAAAACGGTTTTGTCCGGAATATTATTCCTTTTTTAGATTCTGGACGAAGTGTTTTTACAATGACGTTTTGTTTTTTTTTCTGTGTACAACTTTTCGTATGGAAATACTTGTCTAAAAGTTTCGATCGGTAACTTTTTGAAACCGAATTCGCCTCTAGATTGTACTTTAAAGAGGTCATTTTTTGAATTTCTCAATTCTTCAATGTTTTTTTTTTTTTTTTGGAAAAAACTACCTAAAATTTGACAAAAACGACTCGGAAACCATCATATTTTGATCAGAAGTTTATGAAAATTTAAACATAGATAGAAAATCATATAAGAAAGATTTTGGGGCAAGAAAATTTTGACAATTTTGAACATTTTTCAAACACTTTTTTTTTCTCATTTATTTTTTATATTATCAACTTCCCTCGTTCAGAATTTCGTTTTATTGAAGAAATGATTTATCGTTTCTTTAAAATTCAATACACCTGTCAAGAGAATCCCACCCAGCGTGCGAAGTATGTCCGGCTTTTTTTGTATTATTTATGCTTTTTTTTAGATTCTGAACGAAATGAAGAAGCTAATATTTTTACAATGATGTTTATTTTTTTTTTTTTCTGTGTACAACTTTTCGTATAGAAATACTTGTCCAAAAGTTTCGATCAATAACTTTTTGAAACCCGATTCGCCTCTAGATTGTACTTTAAAGAGGT
>JAIPRM010009603.1:0-14585 GCA_025469315.1 Stegophylla sp. TES_Ste_2020 | reverse complement strand
AATATATCAAATCTTTTTGAAATTTTTATGGCAATTTTTCGTGACTATTTTTAGTGGTTGGTGAAAATTTCAAGTCCTTTGCTACATTATTATAGAAGTTATGTCAAAAAGTAATTTTAAATTTTATGGAAATTGCGGTAATTGCATATTTTTAAAAATTTTTTTCAGTTTTTTCGCATTATTAAAAAAAATATTGAGAAATTTGGAAAATGACTTCTCAAAAGTATCAACTAGATCCGATTTTGGATCTATAAAGTTACTGATCGAAACTTTTGGACCAGTGGTTCTATACGAAAAAGTGTTTACAGGGAAGAAAAAAAAAAAATAAATAAACATCGTTGTAAAAACATAAGCTTCTTCACTAACGTTCAGAATCTAAAATGAAATTTAGGAAAATAATTTCGGTTATGCCATATTTTACCGTTTTTTTTTTTTATCAATAATTTTCCAGTAGTGCTTCTTTACGCATAGAAAAAGTGTTGACAGGAAAATAATAATAATAATAAACATCATTGTAAAAACAAAAGCTTTTTCGCTCCACTCAGAATCTAAAAAGCATGATTCTTTAAATAATAATTATTATGATAACCGTGAAGTATTAAATATTACAATATAATTGTATCAATAAGCCTATATAACTAGCCTAAAAACATATTTTTATCGAGAAAAAAAAACATTTTCTTTTATCGTGTTAAACAAATATAAAACCCACAGTATTGGAGTTTATTAGTGTATTTAGAATTTAGCACATTATCTTGTGCTTCGTGTTCAGTTTGGCACGACATGCCGTATTAAAAAAAGATTCTTTAGATATTTGACAATTTATTTAATACTATTGATAAACTGTTTTATAAATGTACTTAATTATTATAATCCAATCCTCAAAAAAAGTTTGAAAATAAGCCACAACTTAAAGTAATCACTTTTTTTTTTTTTTATCAAAATGTTATAACTTATGAAATTTAAATTACGCTCAATATTTTCTTTTACGAAAAGAACTCTGAAACCAATAAAACTAGACACTTGACATTTTTACACATTATCAACAATAATAGCAAACAGATGAAATTTTTTTTCAAAAAAAATCTTGCAAAACGTAGCATTTTGGGATACCTTTGTGTTTAGTTAGGTTTTATGCAATAAGATAAAATTTAATTCCATAACCTTATTAGCTGCAAATTTAACAAAACTTTAGTCACTTATAAGTCCAATTAATTTGAAAAAATCTTGAAAATCGTAAATAATTTTTAGAACGAAGTGAAGAAGCTAGTGTTTTTACAATGATGTTAATTTTTTTTTATTCTTTTCTTTTTAATTTTTTTTCCGTGAACACTATATCGTATAGATCTACATATTATCCAAAAGTCTCAATCAGCAACTTTTTGAAACCGGATTTGCATTTAGTTGGTACCTTAGAGAGGTCATTTTTTGAATTTCTCAGTTCTTAAATGTTATTTTAGAAAAACTACCCAAAATTTGACAAAAAAGACTCGGAAACCATTATTTTTTGATCTAAACTTTATGAAAATTTAAACATAGATAGAGAAACATTTTGACGCAAGAAAATTTTGAAAATATGAAAAAAAATTTTGGGCATTTTTCTAACACTTTTTTTTTCTCATTAATTTTTTTTCCTTCTCTTTATTTATTTGATAAAAAAAAAACAAAGTAAAGTTAAGTACAGTATAGACAAGAAAGCGGGATATACTTTGCACCACGGGTATTCTTCGCTATTCGGGTCAGATTCTTTTGGTGGGTATGTTGAAAATGACGACTATTATTGTTCTTTATATTATTAACTTACTTCGTTCAGAATCGAAAAGAAAAGAATTGAAGAAATGATTTATTGTTTCTTTAAAATTCTACACACACATCAAGAGTATCTGAGTCGAGGAGCAAAATACGTCCGGCTTTCTTGTCTATACTTTACTTTATTTTACTTTTTTGTAAAACCAGTCATTTTTTTCCCAATCGAAACAGCATAAAATTTGAAATTTAAAATACACTTAATATTTACTTTTACTAAAAGGTTCTTCACGTGTTTGTCTACACTTGGCATAATTTTCATAAAAGTTTATAAAGTTTCATAAAATGTATAATATAAAAGTTTTTAAAAAAATGAAGCTAATAAGCATAGTTTTTTTTTATTAATTCTAATTCTCTTCCTATATAAGATATGTCCTAGATCAGTGGGTCAGTGAAGTGGTGAGGCAGACGTTTAGTAAAATATGTCAACAGACAATATAAATTTTTTTTATTTTCGAGATATTAGAATCTATCTTGATATTAGTATTACTAATTATTGTTATTGTTTATTATAGCTGTACGAAAAAATAATAGTTTAGTATAGATTGATAAGTCGTAATCAGAGGCGTATTTAAGGGAGGGGCACGAGGGGCCCATGTCCTATTCATTCACCCTATTTTTACTTTTTATAATGTTATGCATTTTATATTCAGTTTTGTGTTATATTGATTTATCATTTTTTATTTTTGTTTGATGTGAAAATATCAATCAAATTAGTTATATTATCATATTCAAACCATACCTAGTACAAATTAATGCTTATTATTACATTTTTACATTATTCATTTTATTAAAAACTTACTAATTATATGTTATGTTTCTATAAAACAAAGGTGTTTTATGTTTATTTTAAATTCTAAGAGGAAGGCAAAAGCTACTGTTTTTACAATGATTTTAATTTATTCTATTTAAACTTTTATAGAAATACGTTTTCAAAAGTTTCAATCAGCAATTTTTGGAATCAGAATTTGCCTCTAGATAGTACTTTAAAGAAGTAATTTTTCGAAACTATCCAAAATTTAAAACAAAGCACTTATGAATTTTTTTAATTTAAATAGACACTGACATTAATATGAAAAATATTTTACTCAAAAAATTGTTTAATACGTTAAAAAAATTTTGGGACTTAGGACTATTTTCCAACACTTTTTTTTTCATTAAAATTTTTTTTTTCCCTGTTTTTAGTTAATAGAGGGATATAAATTTAGCTGAGTAAAATATAATTCTTTTTTGCAATAATTATAAACTTTGTAATTTCTAAGTAAAATTGTCTTGTTTAAACTGAAGCTCCGTTCAGAATCATTTTGTTGAAGAAATAAGTTATCGTTTATTTAAACTTTAAAGTATACACACTTAACTCACTATGTATTAAAAAATGCTGAGGTGCTAAATATGTTCGGCTCTTTGTTTGTACCCCTCCCATTAGACTTTCGAAATATGTAATGGGGGAAGGATGTATCCAATATCTTTGCCACCCTGGGAATACGTTACTGCCGGTGTTCGACTGACTTTTAAGATATACTAAAACTTAGAGTCATTAAATATTACTAATGTTTGTAGAAATTACAATGACGGCTTTTTTTTTTTACTTATTGACTTTAAGAATTATTGTTATTTATTTTACGTAACTAATATGTTTTTGTGTAATATTTTAGCTTTTGTATTGTTCGAACTGCAATTTATCAATACTTCGTTTTTCTAAATGGATGGAGTTCAAAGAAACTTCAGTATGATGGCTGAGAAAATTGATAGAATGCGGTGTTTAAGGGTAATTTTTTCAACTTATTACATATAAATTATAAATTACCTAGTAAACTATAAAGCATTACTCACAGAGTTATATTTTTGTTGTTCCCAATTCTATTACTTATGTATCTATTGTGTCAAAAAATAATAACATATTTCTATTAATAAATTAAGATTAATAATAATTTCTAAAATTCTTCAAAATGTTAATTCTTAATTTGTTAATACAATTGAACATAGACAATCTCAATAATATTCCGTTATTTATTTTTCTTTGAAAAACATGGGAAAGAACAAATAATCTCTGTAACTATTATAAGATCTGTGCGAATGAAATCTGTAGTCGGAGCAACTGTAATATTTACGCCTAATTGATAATAAAAGCTCGCGTTACCATTGATCACGACAAATTAAATCATTATGATCTGCAATGAATCAACGCTGATATATAATATTAATTTTAATAAATTTACGTATATTTACGTATATTTTTTCACCCCCTAAAATATTACCAGTAGGGCCTAGACTCGACCGACTCATCCCGTGTGTATGCCTATAATTTTGAATGGATTTAATACTTGAATTGCTTTTGAATAGCCCACTACAAATAACGTATATTTTATTATACTGAATATGTTATAGCTTAAAGTAATTAAACTATTTGTTTTTTGTTATTGTAGGAGCGATGCGATAATTATGTAAGACTCATAAAACTAACACTTGATGAAACGATACAAGAACAAAATTCACTTTTGGATGGATCAGCTATTCATAATAGACTTAAATATCTTGGTTTAATAGATAAACCTTATACATCGTTGTCGTCGTCAAATAAATTCAATATTGATAAACCATATCTCAAAAATATAGATTCTGATTACAAATACAAGTATTTAGTGTTTGATGACCTCCCGGGAAAAAGACAAAATAAAAATATCACTAATTTCAATGCAAACAATACGGATTTCTCAAATCAGTACGATGTATATAACTCAAATTATAAACGAATAGTTCCTGATTATTCTTCCACAATATATGATGACAGTCCATATTATATGCCAATAAGCTCTAAAAAATATGGTAAAACAATGAATATTCGTACACCGGATCCCCGGGAATACGAAGTATATTATTTTCCAACGTACAAACCCATACCACAATATCCACGACATACTACTGAGAGATTTTATAGGCGAAAACCAGTTAAACAATATCCAGTTGAAGAAGTTCCATATTGGCCGACACGGTATCCAAAACCAGTCAGAGTTGTAGAACGGGAATCATCGTATCCGATTTTTGATTATGACTACCACCGAACAAACGATTACAGTGTCGGTAGTACAAATATTGAACCATTTACACATAGGCACCGTACAAGATACCTCCCAACAAATGATATATATCATAATTATGATGATAATAATTACTATTACGAAAGTTATTTGGAGCAGCGACCATATTCTAGTATAACAAGACCGTGTTCACCGGTATATAGTCGGGATCCTTTATACAATAAAATTCATTTTGAAAATCCTGGCAGTTTGCTAGAAAAAAAAATCCGAGATTACGTGTGGAATCCGAATAAAGATCGCATGGAAACAAACATGATACCAAGTTATGAAAAAAGTACTTATTATAGTGATTTCAAACCCTTACTGAATAAAAATCGAGTAAATGAAACATTCAGAACACGTGCGTCAATAAGTTTCGACAGTCAAGAACAAATTCGTAAAAACGATGAAGCAAAAGAAAATTTGTATAGAAGAAATTCAATAATGATTCCACAAGAGAGTAATACTACAAATGACGAATATTTTCAGCCTATTAGGGACGACGAAAATTTTTCAGAAAGTACGTCGTACAAAAAGAAACCAGAAATACCTGTGCATTTTCCAAAGCGAATTAGTTTTGATCTTGGCAATGAACATATTGAGACACCTAACAATAAAATATCTATTGGGGAAAATCTTAATGAAAATTCTATCACCAAAGAACGTAAATCGGTGTTAGGAAGGAGAGAATCGATAACGAAAAATGACAATAAACGACGAACTTCTTTACTATCAAATGACGATTATTCTGTAAACAAGTTACGTGTTTCCTCAAATAGCAATTCAAGAAGGGGATCTTTATGTAAACAAGAGAAATTAAGTTCGATTGGAAATTCTTTTGAATCAGATAAGAGTTTAAATTTAAAAAATAAACCACAAGGTGATGATTCAAATTCACTTGAAAAAAATGTACGTACATATAATAATGATTTTAAAGGAGTAGATAATGATCGTAATAATAATGGTCAAATATCTCCAAAGACAAAAGATAATAAAAATAACAATATACTCAAAGAAGATATACCTAGTGGAAATGCATATAATAAACTTAAACGTGATAGTACTGATAGTGATAAAGCTAAATTAATGAGGACAATTGAAATACCAAATAAAAGAGAGAAGAGAAACTCTATCGAACGAAGAGGTAGTTACGTCAATGAACAAAAGTTTAAAACAAATGAAAATATTTCTGACAATAAAATCAAATCAAATAATATAGATAGTCAAATAGAAAAAGAATATAAAAACTATCCAAGTAGTGTAAATGAGACATCTAATAATGCTATCAGCCAACTCGTAGCTGATCAAAGTAATGTTATTAATAATGTAAATAAATATAATATTAACCAACAAAATACTGATCATCATGTTCAACAATTTACAAATGAGAATAACGATATAGAAAATAAAAATAATTTTGAAAACATGAAATCATATCCAGTAATTAATAATTTAAATGAAGATGATATACATGGTGTTGGACAAAATAGCTCTGATTTCAGAAAAATTACAAAAGAGCCAGAATCATCGCAAGATATTTTAATTGATAAGGTAAAAAATAACACAGATTATTATCAAGATCATTTTAGCGATGACATACACGACACTTTAACGCATGAGTACGAGTCTCAGCCAGAACATGTTGCTGGTGACGAAAATTACTATGTTGAAACTGACAAAACTATACTAAATAATGATATTGAGCCTGTTCAACAAAATGTAATTATTGATGAAAATAATGTGCATGATGATTACTATTATCAAAATCCTGCTGATGACATGGAAGAAAGTCCAATCGAAAACAAATACGAGAATCTAAAAAATACGCAGGAAAATGAAAACGACCAACAACACCCTAATGATGATTATTATTATCAAGATTATTCAAATGCCGACTCAAAAGAACAGCCAGAAAACCAGTACTCCGAACATGGTCAGCAAGAAGAATATGCAGGTGAGCATAGTCAGCATGATGATTATTATTATCAAAACAATGCAAGTGATACTGTAAAAGAACCGCAAGGTGACCAACAGTACGTAGAACCATTAGAACCCGAATACCAGGGGAATTATGGTGATCATCAACCGACACATGACGAATATTATTACCAAAATTACGACGAAAAGGGACAGCCAGAAAATCAATACACTGAATCTAATAATCCGGGAGACTATGTCACGGAGCATGATGATTATTATAATCAAAATCATCCAAATGAGAATACTGACGGCAATCAACCCGAACAGCATTATACCGAACCTGGCAATTACGCCAATGGAGAGCAAAGCAATTATTATTACGAAGATAATTCTAATGTACCTCAAAGTGACAACTACGACGAGCACGCACAACAAGACAATTATGTAGACAATCAACACATAAATGATAATTATTATTACGAAAATCATGGTGAAAATTACAATGAATCAATTCCCAAAGAACAATACCATAATTATGCTGACCAACACGATTCCAATGATTCTTACTATCCAGATTCACAAGCTAATAATTATGACACTCAACAAAATTATGAAAATAACAGTTATCAAACACAACCATCCGAATACATAGAACCATATGACCAAAATATTAATAATGAAAATTATGATTATTCAGATAATGTCCATGAAAGTAATCCTATTGATCAAAGTTCTAACGAACTATCAAAATAATTATTTTTTCAAATATGGGTATACCAAAATAATGAAATCACGTCTATTGTTATCGGTACAATTGGTTCAATAATCGGTTATACTTAAATTATGCATGTATTAATAAAGCATTATGCTGAATTATTTCATTTTATTATTTGTATAAAGATGTAATATTGTAATGTTTTTTTTGTTTCATATAGTTTATTTAATAGTTTATTATGTTATTCAGCATGAACTTCTTATACATATAAATATAATGTTATATATTATTATTGTTTTATTAAGTTGTGTTAATATTTAGCTCTAATAAAAGTATATAAATTAATAAATTATACTTTTAATATAATAATCATAGATATATAATGTAAAATTTAATATTATCATAAACGTTTTAAATTTAATACACTATATAGGTAGGTAACATATATCTTCAGATCACTCATATTATAAATTATTATCGCTTATTTTCAGCAATTAATTTTGCAGATTATTTATGTATAATGAAGTTAATTAAAAAAAAAAAAACATTTATTTTGCTTCTTTGTGATATTTGCTCGAAATACATACAATATATATATACAGAGTGATTCAAAATTTATGTTACAGCAATTTTTTCATATAAATATTCGAAATAGAGTAAAATATATGGTACAAAAGTTTCTTTTTTTAATGAAACCTAAAATGATATGGAAATTTCATATTTTTTTTAAGTATCCCTGAAGGGTAGTTTAAAAGGTGAACTTTTGAAAATTAAATGGGAGCCTATATATTTTCTGACAACATAATATGAAGGTATATTTAAAAAAAAGTTGTTTTTTGAAAAATATCAATCGATACAAAACTCTAGGTTTTAGAGCGATTTAAAGTTTTTAGAAATATTGCGTCTAGTGGATGCGATTAGGTAGGTGTGTACTGTGTAGTGTGCGCGTGTGAGAGCATGTAACGCGGTTGTGCAGGTACCGGCGGTCAAAATATGAATTTTAAAAACTTTAAATTGCTCTAAAACCTATAGATTTGCATCAATTGATGTTTTTAACAAATAATTTTTTTTTTTTTAATATCTTCATATTATGTCTCAAAAAATGTATAGGTTCCCACTTGATTTTCAAAAGTTCACTCCTAAAACACTACCCCTTAGGGGTAGTCAAAAAATATCGAATTTCCATATCATTTTAGGGTTCATTAAATAAAGAAACTTTTGTATTATACATTTTATTCTATTTTGAATATTTATATGATAAAATTGCTGTAACATTAATGATGAATCACCCTGTATTTATTTACCTACCTATAATTGATTCAGTATTTCTGTGTATTAATTAAAATATTGTGGATAAAACGATAAGATTGATTGTGCTGTTATACTCTTTAAAATCATTTTATTTTATTTTTAAAGAATGTCAATTTTTTGATGTATTAAGTATAGTGATAGTATTCCATAACTTCATTTCAACTAAGTCATAAATATCTGAAGTCACGCGATGTCACAATCGTACCATTTTCAATAAAACACGTTAACTACATTCAAGTTTGTTTTTTTAAAAATAAAAGTAATAAATAACAAATAATTTTATTTATAGTTTTAAGCATCATATTTGAAATTTAATGTACAATATAAATTCTATAATTTTATTATTATTATTACTACAAAAATGTATCTAATAAATAATAGGTATGCGAGTATAGTATATATTATATTATATACTATATAATAAAATATGCAATTCTGAAAATATTACCGTAACGTTCGATTTGAACAGCGTAATAACTTATAAAAGACTAATCAAGATCTGTTAATTTAGTTACTAATTAATAATTCAAATATATTCACTTATTTTTACGAGATACGAGTATAATCTAATAAACAGTGTCATCCTGGCATATAAAGGACTAAAGCATGGATTCTTTTTAGGTTAGTCCAATTTTAATCTAAATTTATTGAGGCCAAATTGTGGCAAGGAAGAAAAGAGAAAACAGCAATTCCATTTAAATTGTGTTCTCTCCCTAACACTTATTTTAGTAATTATATTCAAATGTTTTAAGGGAATTAATTTATGTAGGTAATCATCTTAATATTTGGTTAGAAGAAAATTATTCTATTAAGGTTAGCGTAAGCCCGTGTAGGTTTTTCATTAAAAACTAAATCAGTGTAGTTTAAAAAAATTCAGTTGACTAAACTGATTATAAATCGAAATAAATCGGTTTACTTTTTTTAACCGCTGTATTGGGGTGGCCGAAAAATAACCGATTATCCTTTATTCCTAACTAAACATGATTTTTCTCCTAATTTCTTTTAGATTCTGAACGTAGTGAAGAAGCTAGTGTTTTCACAATGATGTTTATTTATTTTTTTATTTTAGATTCTAAATGAAGTGAAGAAGCTAGTGTTTTTACAATGATGTTTATTTTTTTATTTTTATTTTTTTCTGTGTACAACTTTTCGTATAGAAATACTTGTCCAAAAGTTTCGATCAATAACTTTTTAAACCCGATTCGTCTCTAGATTGTACTTTAGAGAGGTCATTTTTTGAATTTCTCAATTCTTCAATATTTTTTTTGGAAAAAAACTACCCAAAATTTGACAAAAACGACTCGGAAACACTCATTTTTTGATCCGAATTTTATGAAAATTTAAACATAGATAAAAAATCATATAAGAAAGATTTTGGCGCAAGAAAATTTTGAAAATTTGAAAAAAAAATTTTGAACATTTTTCTAACATTATTTTTCTCATTTATTTTTATATTATTAACTTCCCTCGTTCAGAATCGTTTTATTGACGAAATGATTTATCGTTTCTTTAAAATTAAATACACCCGTCAAGAGAATCCCACCCGTCGTGCGAAGAACACCCGTCGTGCGAAGTATGTCCGGCCTTTTTATCATATAATTATTATCAGGTACATGACAAACTGTTTACAAACTTAATGAATACTTTATGAAAGAGGTAAATCTATCAAAATTTTGAATTTATATTAAAACCTGGGTGAAATAACATGGTTTAGATTTGCAAATCGGAATTATAATAAATGAACAATATTGCTCATCAACTTGTGTCATACAATTTCTGTGAATAATATGCTTTAGATATGCATTCGTTAATATAATATAATAAAAAGTAGCAATTATCGTTCAATAATAGATTTTTGCACTTGACAGCGCTAAATATCAAAACATATTATACAATGTTTAATAAAAACTTTGATTTTGTATACTAACCTACTTTATCAGAAAGGATGTTTTTTTTTGTATTGCTTAAAAAGCACTTAATTAATTAATTAATTAATTTTTTCATAACAGGCTCTCTAACTTAAACTTGACCGACCCTGAATCAACCACTGCATCGAGACTTTATTTCATACTTTTTCACTATAGGGATGTTCACTCCATAACAATGGCATAAATGGATACTAGCATTAATTTAAAGTCGAAATCCCTTAAGAAAATTAACTCCTAAATAAAAATTCTGCATGTGGAAGGAAACCCATATTTGTGTGTTAAACTACCGATCTCCTGCAGGCCCTCATTTATACCACTGTTTGGACACCAACTAAGTCTAATAAACAAATAAAAAATTAACTATATAAAATGGAAAAGACAATATTGTACACCGAGTGTTTGTCCCAATCTACCAAATAAAAAGAACACCTGAAAAAAAAAAAGAAAGCGAAGGCCTTGGAATTTTAATAGTTAGGCATAGTTTTTTGTACATTCTTACAAGATTCGTATTTTTCAATTGACAAAATATCTCTAAAAATTTTAAAATCGTTATTGCCTATATTAATAGAGTTTTGCATACTATTTTGATATTTCAGCATCCCAATAATTTATACAATTTACTCATAATAAAACTAAATCAAATAGACTCTTTTTTATGAAAATATTTATTTTTCATGAAAAGGAAACGATATTTTTACACTTTGTGAAATTCAAAAGTATTTTACGTAATGATTACTCCAATTTGACATCATTTAATTTTTTTCTTCCAGTTTGAGGTACTTATCTACTGAAATTAAACATTTACTACTATTTTAAATAGGTACCTATGCAAAATTATTATTTATTAAATCACACAATAGGAATTTAATAAAAAAGTGAGTTTACACACAAATAATGAAAAGAGTTATTAGGATAAACCTGGAAAAACCCGTATAGATCTGAGGAAGTCGAGTCAATTATAAAAGAAATCACAGATGCTAAATTAAGTCTAAAAGCAAATACGAAGTTATTTATCCGACCACACGTATGTAAGTTATAGTAGTTAATAAAATAAAATTAATTTTATTATTAATGTCATCGATCAAATAAATAAAATTAAAAATAAATTACAGCTACTTATGAAAACTATTTTACAAATTTTGAAATAAATTGGTATAAAAAAAAAAGCTGTACATACTTCTCACCATGGGTATTCTTCATTCCTTGGGTGGGATGCTTTTGATAGGTGTATTGAATTTTAAAGAAACGATAAATCATTTCTTCAATAAAACTATTTTGAGCGGAGTTTCAGTTTATTCAAGAAAATTTTACTTAAAATTTATTTTTATTATAAAGAAAAAATATTTTTTACTTAGCTAGTATTATATTCCACTATAAACTGAGAAAAGGAAAAAAATTTGATCGAAAAAAAATGTCACATATTAATATTTTCTTGCATAAAACCATTTCTCATATTATTGTTTATCAGTTACATTTAATTTTTCGTAAAGTATGGATTAAAAGAAGATAGTTTCCGAGTCTTCTTTTTGTCAAATTTAGGGTAGTAGTTCCCAAATTTTGAAAAACTATTGAGAACTTCGAAAAATAACCTTTTAAAAGTTCCATCTAGAGGCGAATTCTTAAAAGTAGCGATTTAAAACGTTTAGACAAATATTTCATTACGAAAAATTGTTTACAGATGAAAAAAATATTCCTACCTTTGTAAAAACAATAGTTTCTTTTCAACCGGTTAGTCTTTTTTAACCGTGACTGACTAGATGCACTACGATAAACATTAGTAGGTACAAACAGTGGCGGTACAATGGCAAACACACACACACACACACACACACACACACACACACACACACACACACACACACAGGCCCGTCAGGGGAGACTTTGAAACTGAGTCTCCCCATAAAAATACCTACTTGCTACTAATATCATGAGTTCATAAAAATATTTTTTTCTAATATATTACATAATATAAATTATGGGTATTTACTGTTTTTATTATCATTAGTACTAGACAAGCCACATAATCTATAAATAATAGTTTCTTTTGGTGGTTTTTTCTGATACCATCAATACGACGGACATCATTTGGGTGAAACTGCCGCCCGGCCGTTTCAGTCATTACATTATATGTTATGAGAGGGCCAGAGTGAATAAACAGCGATTTATAGATAATATTGAAACTGTGTATCTGCTTGGTCTGTGTTTTCTATGTTCATTCGTCACGCCAGTGTACGCTACAATTGCATCCTGCGCCGTGCGTAATTTTTATTATCTGTTAATTTTATATTTTTATTTTATAAAATGGAAAAAGAGAAGATTTTAGATTTTTTATTACTAAATGGTTTTAATTCTTTAACGTATGAACAAAAGTGTAGTGTAAAATGTCATCGCCCAACACCAAACATGATTTTAAACTGTACAGATGGGAAATATATTAGAAAGTTTCAAAATAGTTGGTATAATAAATTTCCTTGGTTAACTGTTTGCAGTAAAAGGAATATAGATCTAAGAACTGAATTGATTTATAAAAAAATTTAAACCATACACAGAAAGTGTATATTTTGTTATTTAATTTTAAGTATCAAACCTATACTCAGGTAAATAAAAGAATTTTTATTATTCAGTGTATTTGTTTCAAAACATGGTTTTATTAATTTAATTTGTCAGTATCCCCAGCATATCACGGGCCGCCACTATGTTATAGTGCATAAATGTTGATTTACGATAATTATAGCCGCTTTATTTTATTTTATTATGATGTTTTTATTTTATTGTAATTTGAAATTATTTATGGAGTATTCATCAGGTATATGTGAATATATGCAAATCATTTTTCGTAAATATTTTATGTAACAAAATAATTTTTAGTTCAACGTTTAAGTTCAATTCTTCAAAACTGATAATTATAATTATGTAATAGTTGAAGCTCCGTTCAGAATCGTTGTATTGAAGAAATGATTTATCGTTTCTTTAAAATTCATCACACCCGTCAAGAGTATCCTATCCGATGTGCGAATTACACACTTTTTTTTTTAAATTATTTTTATTCAATTTCTTTTATCTACTTAGAATTTGTCTTACGTGTCAATAGTATTGTAATAATATTTAAAATGCATAAAATATTATGCTAGTATTGGTTACTAATAAAAAATAAAAATGTTTGACTATGTTTTCATCAATATGGTCTTACTAATTGGTAATTGAGTGATGGCACAGATATATATAATAAACATTTATATACGTTTATAACATTATAACGTTTATGAAATATATCTGTGGAAGATGGATGCCGTATTTTTGTGTAAAACGTATACTGTAATTATCTATATGCTTAGCTCTGTGTCCAGTGGCGCACCCAGAGGGGGGTTAAGGGGTTATAACCCATACCGAAATTTTTTTATTTAGCATTGCGTTTATTACGTGTATTATTGTATTAATAACGTTTGTGTGTAAGCTAATCTGTTTTCAGAACATTTTCATAATTTAATGACACATTATGTTAAAAAATCAATATTTCAATTACCTGGACACTGTGGTTATCTCGTTTTAAATCCTTTTTACCACCCATCTCTCCAATTTCAATTTCGTTTTTTATTCTAAATTATAATTTATTTTAGATTCTGAACGAAAGTGAAGAAGCTTATGTTTTTACAATGATGTTTATTATTTTTTTTTCTTCCTCTGTGAACAATTTTTCGTACAGAACTACTGGTCCAAAAGTTTCGATCAATAACTTTATAGATCCAAAATCGAACCCAGATGGTACTTTTGAGAGGTCATTTTTCAAATTTCTCAATATTTTTTTTAATAATGCGAAAAAACTGAAAA
>JAIPRM010009602.1:0-14585 GCA_025469315.1 Stegophylla sp. TES_Ste_2020 | reverse complement strand
AGATTTTGGCGCAAGAAAATTTTGAAAATGTGAAAAAAAATTTTGGACATTTTTTGAAAATTTTTTTTTTTTATTATTAACTTCCTTCGTTCAGAATCGTTTTACTGAAGAAATGATTTATCGTTTCATTAAAATTTAATACGCCCGTCAAGAGAATACCACCTGTCGTGCGAAGTACACCCATCGTGCGAACTATGTCCGGCTTTTTTTATCATTACATCTCCAATCTTTATTCGGAAAAGCCAGTAGAGGATAATAATATAACAAATACTTCATCTATCCGCAGTTCAATAATCTGCAGCTCTTCAGCAATCAATCTGCGCGGCTATTTAAGATAGTGGTTCTTAATTGGTGGTTAGTGAGTCGATATTAGGGGTACCACAATTGCGTTTGACAGGACGAAACCAGCTATTTTTAGAGTATTTTTAGATTTTGAACGAAGTGAAGAAGCTAGTGTTTTTACAATGATGTTTTTTTTTATTTTTATAATTTTCTTTACTGTGAACACCATTACCAAAATGATATCTTTTCTTATTAAAATATTAAGCTAAATTAAATTGAAGAACAAAAAATAAATAATAAAAGGCAACGTTGGTTTATTTGGCTTAGAGTATACTTTGCAATATTTGTACGACAACTACAATAGATTCGACTGATTTTGTTTGCTATATCTGACATTTTTTTTATTGACTTGTGATTATATCAAACATGTACGCCCATTATTTATTTTATTGCTTTTATTATATAATTAATGATATTAACATTCAGTCACACTTAACATGTATTTGTTATTATGTATAAAATTCATTGTACATTCAACAAAGAAATTTTTATTTAATATCATCTATTTAATAATTATTAATTGTTTGAGGACCTCAGATTAAATTACACGAATTGCGCCTCGGACCGTTCGGGACTCCCACACGGAAAACCGAGACAAGAGTTTGAATAAATTTCGACCAAAACACAAACGGGTGGAGCGACGGAACGCGTTCGGGTCACTTGATATGACTTTACTTACACGGGGAAAAAAACAACATCGTTTACGGGTTTCGTTTCTCGGGTATTGAAAAATAAGTATTCCCGGACGGTGGCGTTTCGATTTTGTTCCGTTCGTCATAATTTATTGGAAAAGTTTCGTTCTCCCCCCCCCCATTCCCGCCATTCACGCCATTCCCGCCATTCCCTCTTCATCACCAGTCCGCCGCCTAAAAAGAGCCAACCACGTTTTCCATTTTTTCTCTCCAAGCCCCTCTCTTCTTCTTCACTTCTTCGCTGTCTTCTTTTTTCTTCGCAAGACCTTCACCCCAACCCCCGTGACCGCTGAGAAACGGAACGCGTGTAAGTATTATATTATGTGATATATTTTCCGCGCGAGGTTTTCATCTTATCACTTTCTTACAGCTTGAGGTGCCATTAAAATATTACTTTTTTTTTTGTGACCAACCATAATTAATTACTTCCAATTTTTTTTTTTTCAAACAGTCATTTTCTAATACACTCCATATATAATGTTTGTATTATAATATGCTTCTCTCCCTCCCCACCAAACAAAAATATACCTGAACGGAAAATTTAAATTTCACTCGAAGAGGCTACTGAATATAATATATATGTTTTATTTTTAAATAGGTAGATTATACCTTACCCTTAGTTTAATTTATTTACTGATACATATACCGTATTATTATGATGTCATCGTGTTCACAAAATGTTATAAAACACATAAATAAGCAGTTTCTCGAGATCAAAGAGAATTAGAAACTTTAACTAACTCATAACCGAAGCCGGGACCTTTGAGTATTTGCATATTTTTAGGGATAGTGTATATTGAAATTGTTGATTAATAAAAATTCGTTTCATAGTGCCCGTATCTCGGATACAAAATTATTCGATATATGATTTTGTACTTTTCGCAATTTTTCGTATTCATATTTAAAATACATATTGAAATCGCATACTTTATTGATTTAAAAAGAAAAAAATCAATTAAAATAAATAGTATGTAGTAAATAAAATAAATTTAATAGTAAATTCGTATGTCCACAAATTATAAATATTGTGTTTTCTTGTACCTACTCTAAAACAAGACGTGAGAATAATATAATATACTCATTACGCCATACATACAAACCCTGAGTTTTTAAAGTATTAACATGTACTAACAGTGGTCAATTTTGAGGGGCGGAAAACTTATAATAAATACTTATGTTTATAAATTTCACATCATACTAAGTAGACTATACAGTTATTGTCGTATTCAAATCGATTCAATCCGTGTCATAACTGATAAAATTACATTATGACTTAATAAAAATATGTATACAAAAAATAATATTATAACATAGTATGTAACAGATCTTAAGTTCTACTTAAAATAGCTTTATTAAGTTTTTTGAAAATAATCTATTTTGTCAATAAATCTGTTGCTTGTCACACCAGTGATTTAGACATATTTTACATATTTTACCGTCGATAACAGCACAACGCCGTATCCAGGCGATGGTTGCCGTGGCATATTATTCTCGTATACATTCTCTATTGCTACAGAATCTATTGACCAAATTCGTTTCGAAATTGTTTTTAACTTAACCGTTCACGACGAAGCGGCTTCGACTTGATGGTGTTTTGCACGTTTTTTTTCATTAAATAAGGAAAAAATCGGAAACCGTCGTTCAACGTGAAAATATGACTTCTCCCTGTAACGGAACAATAGGTAAGTCCAATTCGAGCGCAGTGACCTAACACGATCGATGTCAAATCTACGACTGGATTTGAGGTGACGTATAAAAAGAAATGGGGGAAGCTTGATTTTAAGCTTAATAATGTTTTTACAATAATGTTAATTTTTATTTTTTTTTCTGTAAACACTTTTTCGCATAGATATACTTGTCCAAAAGTTTTGATCAGCAATTTTTTGAAACCGAATTTACCTCTAGTTGGTACTTCAAGGAGGTCATTTTTTGAACTTCTCAATTTTTCAATTTTTACTACCAAAAATTTTACAAAAAAGACTTGGAAACCATCATTTTTTAACCCGATTTTTATGAAAATTTAAATATAGGTAGACAATAATAATATGAGAAACATTTTGGCACAAAAAATTTTTGAAAATGTGAAAAAAAATTATAAATATCCATTATTTATTAGATAAAAAAAAAGTAAAGTATAGACAAGAAAACCGGATATACTTTGCGCAACGGATATTCTTTGGTCTTCGAGTCAGATACTCTTGGTGTGTTAAAAATGACGACTATTACTGTTCTTTATATTATTAACTTCTTTCGTTCAGAATCGTCTTATTGAAGAAATTATTTATCGTTTCTTTAAAACTATACACACCCTTCAAATGCATCTAACCCGAAGAGCGAAGAATTTCCGTGGTACGAAATATGTCCGGCTTTTTTAAATTACATAAGACTAATACCATTAAAGGGCGCTAAACCAAACAAATAATTATTTTAGCCCCCCTACCCCCCAAAAAAAAAATTGTTATTCTATGTCCACCAATGGAGTGGCAGCTGACCCTGAGTCCCTTTATATTCTGTAAAATCGGATCTTAATGTGCCTCGAATATTTTCGTAACAACGAATGAGAAAAAAAAAATTAAAATTTAAGTTCTAAAAATAAAAAATAATAAATATTAATAAAGTTTTGAAAACAAAAGAAAATCCGTTTTCAAACAAATTATGTAGATAAAGCCGAGTATAGGGAAAATTTAACTCTAGTGGTGAAGCTCAACTGCTTACGGTTTTTTTCTCTTCTCTCGCGTTTGAAAAATGTAAACGTTTTCTCAGTAGGTACTTTATAAACATTAAAAATAGAGAAAGGGAAATCCTCGGAAGAAATGGTTTTAATAATAAGCGTTTTTTATTAATTCATCTCTTTTTGCAAATTTTATTATTTCACCGTAGTACATTTGTTATCTAGATATTAGGGTACTAAATTCTACCCACTGCATATTTCATACAAATGTTCACGTTCAATTTAAGGTATTTAAATTTTTAATCACACATTAAAATTGAACGATCGTCTGAAGTAGAATAAAACTGTTTAAATAATGGAAAATCCGTAAAAGACAAATGTTCTAAAAAAACAGTACGTTTAGAACATTTTTGGCTTTTTAACGTGACTGTAAAACACCTAAAATCAACTACCCAATAAAACTACTAAAACAATCCTACAGTACGTTTTAATGATGAGGTATAAAAATACGTTTTGTCGTCGAAAGTCAAAAAGACACCTTTTAAATAATTATATTTATTAATAAGTATTCAATAATTATTGACATGTTTAATAATTATTAATTCGTACATAAAATAATTGAATTTTATGAATTTTATACCTGATCCAGTGACACGAATCGTCTATTCCCTTGACCCTAATGAATGCTGAGCTAAGAAATTTCTTACAATTATTCTTTTCACATAATATGTGTATAAGTGAATATAAGTAAATATTATTTATTACGTCAAATGACTCATATGCATTTATCCAAAATTTCTCATTCTCGCGAAGAGGTTAAAAACTCATGTACACAGAAATCGATCCTGCCCAGCAGTGGCGCACAGTAAAATTTTCACAGGGCTGTCAAAAATATAAATTCTTAGGAAATCATCCATTTCACCAATAAAATTTGAGTATGAACATGATAAAAATTTTGTTTTTATTATATATATATATATATATATATATTTTTAAGATGCTATAAATAATAAACAATAGATATAAAAATAAGTTCCAAGTCCAACTAGAATCACCCACCGATTTGCATGGTTACAACCCTTGATGTGCGCCACTGGTGCCCAGCATAGGATGTGGCCCGAATCGTGCCTTAAAATCATGTCAATATGTTTTGCCGTTTCCCGATACCTTCACTGAACAATAATATAACACTGTGTCTAAATAACGTTCATTTTTCAATAAGGCCGGGGGAACTGCCCTATTAACCATCTTTAAAACGTGTTTCCCGAGTGCCAGTTATTGCACCGCTTATTTTAAAACCTCCACACGTCGCACCCGTCTACTGCACAAAACAAAATGGCTGTTCTCGTTCGCCCAACGTTTCGCATGATCTTCCTATATCTGTTATAAATCACTGTTTCCTTTTTTTATTACTCCGTTTTGGACTCAATCTATTACAATCACGTTCGTTTATTAATTTATATCTCTGTCAATATTATCGTTCCCGTCACGCCACTATCAATCTTTAAATGCGATTCTTCCCACCACCTTTTCCGTAGCTCCGCACTTCCGTCCTAATTAAGTCATTTTCAAAATTATAAGAGACCACTTTTTTTTTTTTTTTTTTTTTTTACCAAACTTTGTACATCGTCATAACAAAAAACATTTAAAATCTGTCACTTCATTCCAGAGGCATTTATTCGGTCGAAGGGGAGTTTATACTTGCAACTTTACCCATCGATTTCCTTAACTTAAATACTCGTATGTCGATCTGATATTAATAGAGCTCGAATTTTTTAGCAAAATAAATCCTTAAAAAAGAATTTTAAGTAGCATATTTAGTGAGAAAAAACTAAAATAAAAATGCGAAGTAAACTCAATTTATTGAAATCAGAAAAATTCGGAATACATTTATATATAGGAATTATTTTTCCATCACACTCCCCTCGAAATTAGAATTTGCTGCAAAACCTATCGCTAGACATTAATAATCATGTAAAAGATTTTAATTATATTATAATGTAGTACACAATACTTGTAATTCTTATTGGTGAAATCTAGTAAACACAGTATAATTAAAAAAAAAAATGTTTAGTACCTTACATAATAAAATAAAAAGTTATTAACATACCCCGGCCTGCTGTCGACCCTTAAATGACGTCACTGATCGCATTGTGTTTTACTATAATATGTGGCAGTGTTAGACGAGTGTATACGACAAAAAAAAACGAATCAAAAGGAAAGGAGGTTATAACGCGTAACCCCCATTCCCCGTTCTGGGCTACGCCGCCGATTGAATTGATGAAAAAACAAAAAAGGACAGCGGACGAAAAGTCGCTTTATTTTTAAACAGATTGAAGACACACTATTCATGTGAAAAAAAAAACATTCCCAATCAAACTAATCGTTGTGCTCGTAGAGAAATAAACGTACAGGTATTCAGTGGTAGTAGTAAAAGTTTAAAATATTGTCCGTGTCCGCGCTGCAGAAGAAAAACGTTGAGCTTTTGGTAAAATTAAATTGCGCAACTGCCGAACAACAGTCGCTTTGAGTGTGCCAGTATAAAAGGCAACTTGAACCGTTTAAAAATAAATATTTAAAAAAAAAAAAATAAAAAGTCATTATCCGATGTCGTCAAACGTAAATTATTTTAAACACAAGTGGGGCAAAAATGGAGGGGATGGGGTAGTGTGTATACATACAATATAATAATTATGCGGAGAGACGTCGAGAGTATTTGTATTAATACTACAAATGCGTGCATACCATGCGTTGGCTAGGGTCCAACTCATAATTCCTAAAATGCCGAATGAGATACTCCTCGCAAAATCCTAGTGAACCAAGCTTAATAACCAATTAATTACAGTCACTGCAGTGCTGTACACAACAACACCGGTTCTATAAATTATGTGAAAACGAAGATAATAATATTATAATCTGTACCCGGCGCCCGAATGGAATTAGGTATTATTATAAGAACCGCGACGGGTTTGCGAACAGTAAGTTGCGTACTCGACACAACTCCAATAGACTACAAAACTTTTTTTTTAAAAAAATATTAAAATTGCGCAATTTCGGTTCGCTGAATACCGGTAGTCATCATATCAGAGTTATCCGAGAGTTTTCGTAGATCTCTAAGAGGATGGATCGATGTGGATTAAACGCGTTTTGAGAAAATACATTTATTTTTTACGTATACATTTTTTTTTTTTTTTTTTTAAATTACAATCGTTTTCGTTATTCCCATTACTCGTGAAAACTGCAGTTTTTCCGTAGAGACGAAATTTGCATAATGTAATACGAAAATAATAATATATTCCAAACGAGAAAACCTATGGTTACGTAATGCAGCATTCAAATAAATAAATTTGTAACCGGCCGGACGTCCGTATAAAACGTATACCAGTTGACACTCATAAATGTCAAAATAGTTTGTAAAACTATCCGTATCAAAAGTATATACACTTTATCATATTACGTTCTAATATATTAATGCACACGCGCGCTCGGCAGCGGCGATGTATGTACAAGTCAGACCCTATATTATTATACGACATTAAGTTATTGTGTATGTTCAAACACACACACACATATTACGCATGTACGGAGAAAACATTAAAATATATATACGACATAAGTGTGTGTGTGTGTGTGTGTGTGTGTGTGTATTATATATAATATATTATATTATATATTCCCTATAAGTATGGTATGTACAGTGTAACTTTGTTCAAAGCAAACTTTCTTGAACATAAGTTGCCAGACAACTTGGCCAAACTGCTCAATATATGCAGGATTTAAATTTTACATTCGTATGTAGGGCAAGATAACCGATTGAGGACACACAGCAGGGATAGAAAATTATATATTTTATTTTTGAAAAATTCACTACCCAGTTCGCGCGGTTACTAACAATTGAATCGCTTATTTCAGAAACCCCCTAAATCCACTTTTTCACTTTTTGAGATAATCAATAAAAACTGTGTTATGGATTTAAAACAATTTTTTAATACTCCAAAATACTTAACTACTTACTCTTTCAGATATTAGTGTAATTTTAGCTAAATAACTTCCTAAGGAAGTGGAAAAAAATATTTTTAAATTCGCACATGCAAAATTTTATTTTTGGCGTTTGGGGGTTTCTGAAATAAACGATTCAATTTACTATATGATATTCACGTCGAAATGATAAATCAATCGCGCATCATGGGGGGGGCGCAATTTGTTCAGAAGAATTTTCCAAAACCATACATCGTTTGGACGAATTTAACGAAGAAAAAATTATACAATGCCAGATGAACTGATAAGAGATTTATCTGCGCTTTGATCCGCAGCTAAGTCAACTTTGTTCACTATCTAAACTCCTTTGAGTTGCTCCTTACCAAAAATCTTTAAGTACCTCTTCCTTCTGCTCGAAACTTATCAGTAAAAGCATTTACTGCCATTAAACAAAAATAACTACAAAGCATTTAACCGATATTTAATTATACTTTAGAAACTTAATGATGAATAAAAAAGAATAATAATTGGGTACATACAAAAGTAACAAATATATAGGATGTGTACATTAAATTTAGTAGTATTTTCTTCTTAGACTCTTTATATATCAAATCGTTTCAGTTTATTACCTAATAAAGTAATAAACATGGCCCATCGATTGAATAGATTTTAGATTGAATATTTTTTTTTATGTCCCAAGTGAAACGAAAAAGTTATTAGTTTTACAAAATTTTTTATTTTCATTTTCTGAATAATTATTTTTTTTCTCGAAAAAGAAATCGAATCAATACGTCTAACATGTTTCCGGTGAAAAAATTAGATAAAAAGGTTATTATTTTTCGAAATTCTCAATATATTGTTTCCGAGAACAAGAAAAAAGTACCCAAAATTTATAAAAAATCGGTAAAATATTCAATTAACTAGATTTCTATGATATTGAATTTAATTGTTTCCTTGGAATTTAAAAACTATTTTTATTGCACTATGAACGTGACATTTTCACCCGTTATTAAATTTTTATACAGACTGAAAAAATATTGAAACTGATTTGATCTCTTTTGGGATAATTGATCTGTTCCCCGTGAATAATTAAATAAACATGGATTATTCTGTTATTGAATTTTTAAGCAAACTAAATATAAAACTGAAAATAATCAGTCTGTATAAATATATAATTCTTGGTACCGAATGATACTGTGAATTTTAATAAAAAATAAATGGTTTCATTTATAATGAAATATAATTATAAAAAATTTAAACGTCATGAGTAATGAATGAATATACATTTTTCATTATGTGACAATAAAAATTATTTTAAGGATCACCTTAATATTTCCTAATAAATAAATTAATATCTCCTATGTAACCTAACCGTTACATTTTAGGTACTATTAAATATCTCGACTGGACGACCTTGTATTGAAGTACATATTTCAGAGGGCCTGTGAAAGGTACATATTGTGAAATTTTCACATTTTTAACTCTTTTGGTGTGTTTGTGTGCAGTAAAACTTGCATTTTATTAAATCATAAATTTTTTCTAAGTATAGATTAGTATTTTATACAATTTTTGTACGAATAGCTTTTTTCTATATTACCGAAATTTTAAACTATAATCACTGGAAACAATATTGTTGTTTATAATTGTGATTCAAAAAGTTGCTGGTCAAAACTTTTGGACGAATATTTCCATACGAAAAAGTGTTTACACAAGAAAAAAAATAACATTATTGTAAAATAACTAATTTATTCACTCCACTCAGAATCTAAAATGTATCTACGTTTAATTGTGCACATGCACACCAAAAGGGTTTCCTTTTTTTGGACGACCAGTAGAGATGGCTAGTGGTACCTAAAATCGTGAAAACATTGTTTATATAAATGTACTATGTATATAATATATATTTAATACAATAATGAATGTTTAATTAAATTTGAGTAAATAAAATGTAAGTAAAAAACTACAAATTTTATTTTCACGTGTTAATTACTAAAAATTTTTAAATAATATTTCATGTATCTTTTACAGTGGATCCTATAAAATCCTTTACATTTCTAGAACGCTTCTACGAAGCACCTTTGTTTGACGATCCTCGAAAAAATGTTGAGAGCGAGTTGACTGACAAATTGTACAAGTCCATGGTCAGTTATGTTATCGATCGGTAAGATTAAACAATACATATTTTCAAGTCACAACACAAGTTGAATATTTGAGTGAATATATCAAACATTTTAATAGCATTGCAATTCTTTTTAAATTAATTATCTGAAATAATGTGACATTATTAAAATTCAAATACTTATAATTTATGATACATGTCAATTTAATAAAACCTTAATTTCAAACATACTGAATCACAATTACAAATAATAATCGAATACATTTATGAGATATCTCGTATTTATATAGTTTAATATATATTAAGACTATATATATTATACTATATATACTAGTTTTTCCTTCTATCAGATAATATTGAAATATAAAACTAGGTGAGTAAAAACTAAAAATGAATTTGTTACAAATAATGATGTTTATCATTTTTAAGTAAAATTGTATTGTATTTTTTTTAAATCTTAGCAAATAGCGTAACAAAATATTTCCAATGTTCCAAAAATAGCATGGAACCGCTGTCGGACGTCACGTCTCCGGCGAAGAAAACGACTGAAACGGCGAAACCTGCGGAAACCGTTGTCGACGAACCAAAGAACATGGTACGAATGAAAACCAACTCTGGCAATGTGTTCGAAGGAGAAGTGTCCAATGGCATTCCACACGGAACAGGTCGTTTGATGTTCGGTGACAGCCGCGTCACTTATCAAGTAATTCCGCGTCGAACAACAGGTTATTTACAAAAAAAAAAAAAAAATGGGAGTATACTAGTTGTGGTCGAAACTGAAAAATACATACTATGTATATGTATACCTATAGAGTTTCCGGTTACCGAATTTTGACGTCACCCTTTCTACTGCCTGCGAGACGCCTTGAACGATTATAATAACTAGAAAATCTAATCACCGCGTAATTATTACAAATGTTAAAAAAAAAAATGGAAATTTTTTTCCAACATTTTTTTCCTATTCTCAATTACAGAGGGATATAAAACTGACCGAGTACAAAATAGCTTTTTTGTTTTACTAATAAGCTTCATAATTTTTAAGTAAAATCGGCTTATATTAACTGAAACCACTCAGAATCGTGTTTTATTTAAAATAAATTATTTATCGTTTCTTTAAAATTTAACATGCCCACCAAATCCCATACAAAGAGCGAAAAATACCTAAGACACGAAGTATATCCGGCTTTTTTATTCGTTCGTATTATTATCCAATTTAAAATCCCACATTTTATTGTGGGCTACTAAAAAAAAAACAACATTCAAAACTGAAATGAGTAAAAATTGTTTTCTTAAACGGTACCTTTTAGATGGATAATTCGTATTAGAGATATTTCCTTTGGGACTGTTTTATATAGAAGACATTTTTCCACCAGAACATTAGAGATAATTTTTCGGAGATATTTTTACCGTCTCGTCAGGGTCAGTTCTGTGACGGTTTCCCCGACGGCAGAGGCGTCGTCCATTGGTCGGACGGCAGTTGGTACGAGGGCGAGTTCCGGAGGGGCATGCGACACGGTCGTGGGATGCACGTGTCCGCCGAGGACGAGGGCCGGTGGTACGGTGGCGGGTGGGCCGACGGCAAGAGACACGGGCCCGGCGAGACGGCCTGCCCGGGCGGACTGTCAGACGGCGCAACCGACTACGCAGGTGACTGGACGAACGGGCGGCCGCACGGTCGCGGCATCGCGAGGTGGCCAGATGGCACGCGATACGACGGACATTGGGTGCGTGGCCAACGACATGGCCGCGGTCGAGCGGTGTGGCCGGACGGTGACGTGAGTAGTACGCGCGCGCGTGTGAGATTATTATATTTTGTTCCCGTTTTGATAAAAAAAAAAAAAAAATATATATATATATATATATAATATAGTGCTTTATTCCAAGGGTTCTCAACCTGGGGAGCACGCCTCCTTAGGGTGACGTCACAAAATTTCAGGGGAGGCGTGAAAATATTCACATGAAACCACATTTCGCCACAGAGCATGAAAAAAATGTTGTTTATGGTTATCTATATTAACCATAATTAAACTACCTCCGTAGCTTAATTCTAATAGGAAACCACTGAGATGGAACGTGCTATTGTCATTTCTATAATTATCGAGTTGATATTATGGTGGATTAAATCACTTGAATGAATCTGAGAATTTTTATCAAGAGTGCCTAAGAATTTTACTTAGATCAATAAATGCAATGGCCGAAAATTAAATTTCGCAAGTGTCGCGGTAAATATGCTTATAGCAGATTAGTTTCGTGCAGCACTCCTCGGACGCTTCGACCGGCTGTTGGGTGTAGTGCGATATCGTGCTCGAAAACGTTTTCTGTAGAACGCTCGAATACGTGCCTGTACTCACTTTGTCGGAACACGAACAGTGAAAATATGAAAAGTCGATTGCCTCGAGTCATATTTCGATGACAAAACAATACTGCGCCGACGTGATTGTGTTTTTACGTGACATGTTGTTATTTGAAACAAAAACACAAAAAATCGTTGAAATAACAACTTTATCTCGCCAGAATAGAAAAAGAAAAAATATTCTTTCGCTCGACGAAAACATTTATTTCATGAAAAAAAATTACATTACATGTGCGTACTGTGTGTGTGTGTGTGTGTGTGTGAAACGCACCTCGTTTTCCGTGTATACTTTTTCAAAAAATTTACTCGTTTCGACGCTATAGGTTGGGTTGAGCGCGGTGAACAAAGTGCGTGGAAAAAGTCTGGAAAACTTATTATTATATTTACATATAATATGAATATGAGCATATATATATATATATAATATATATATGATATACAGGGTGCGACTTAATGGGTTTCCATATTTCAATTAGTAATTATCGTGCAATCAAATTGATTAGATTAAAGCGATGTTTCTCATTAGATTGGATCGTTAATAAGGTCACCATGATGCCGTGGTCTGATGTGGTTTCGTTATTGGGATATTTTTAAAAAATGCTGAGTCGTGACTGCGACGTTGAAGGCATTTCGCACGCAGTTTGGTTCAAGACCAAATTAAAGTAATTAGAATACGATTTTCAATAGGATACAAAAGTAAAGGGTAAAGGGATCTGCAATGCCTAAAAAATCAGCCTGAATACATTGTTGCTATGAGATATAGAGCAGTCTCCATTTGCGTTTTGCTCGAAAAAATGCCTCTGCTCATCAACGCCATCATTTGGACGATATAATTTTTTTTTAAATCTCATATTATATATTTTCTTTCATATCTTGCACAATTGTTTTTTAATTCACCTCGGAAATGTGAGAGTCCATTTATGTCGCATCCTGTGCATAGATATGCGTGCGCTCCAGACACTCAGTCTTAAACTTGGATACGTAAATACCCCTCAATGGACTCGCAGGAAAAGCACCGGATGTATATACTTGCAGAACGCCACTACGTGAAAGGATTCGAAAATGAATTTAAAAGAAATATTTGAATGTCGACGTGGTCTTGAATTAAATTCCACGAGAAATTTAGACAGTGTTGAGGAGGAAAGGCTATGGCGCCGTCCGATGAAATATTATTATGACGACGACTGAGAAAACTATTGCTGGAAAATAGGAAAATACAGGATACCTTGAATACGGTTATCTTATCGGACGTTATTATGGCCAGGGACGGCCGGAAATCACCGAACATGGATGACGCAGTATACCGCCCCACGAGTAAATGTTCCATTTCTGCTGCGGTAAACAATAAAACAATAACGTTTTAATATTATATGCGCGTTTGGTTTTCAATAAAACGTACTCCAGGTCTTTGTTCCCGTCAAGTCGGCCATTTGTGTTAATACGATCTTTGTGTGTGTGTGCGTGTGTAACTGAGGACCAAAATATATGTTATATCCTCGTATACATACTTGTGAATAAAACACTAACGATTAACTCGCATAAAATATTTATACATTGTTTTTTTTTTTTTTTTTCACCAATTACTTTTCACAAATAAAACAACTCTCATGATAATTTACTCGCACTCGGTGTGTGAATATTATGTTTAAACACGTGACGATTAATTTTACATGAACATCGCAGATTAATAATTTAAAAGAACTGTCTACACAAGTGCGCAATGTTACGCGTATGGGGAAACCCTGATGTGGTAACCGTCTTTTTACCGTTTTGTTATTTGTAATTTAATTTCCTAGTACCCATCAAGTCACGTTCATCAATATTGAATGTACCGTACAGAACGATGGACTTTTGCGAAAACACAAGTAAAAAAGTAAATAAAAAATAGTATATACTTTTTACCGATCTTTTTCCCCCTGTAACGCACACAACTCTAATGAGCCTCCATTCAAACCGCTAGTTACCGACAAGACCGGAAGTTACAGACACAAATCTAATTCGGAAATTTGTCGGCGTAAAATGTGACTAGGCAAACGCAAAGTGATTACGCAAGTTCACGCGAAACCGAAGCTATTATTTTTCAAATTTCGTTCTGAATTCTTTATAATAATAATCTCAGACGGGTCCACGGGAGTAGTAAGATAAATATTAAAAAGCCGGACATACTTCGCACGACGGGTGGTATCCTCTTGACGGGCGTATTAAATTTTAAAGAAACGATAAATCATTTCTTCAGTAAAACGATTCTGAACGAAGGAAGTTAATAATATAAGAAAAAAAAAAAATTTTCAAAAAATGTTCAAAATTTTTTTTCACATTTTCAAAATTTTCTTGCGCGAAAATCTTTTTTATACGATTTTCTATCTATGTTTAAATTTTTATAAAATTCGGATCAAAAAATTATGGTTTCTGAGTCGTTTTTGTGAAATT
>JAIPRM010009601.1:0-14586 GCA_025469315.1 Stegophylla sp. TES_Ste_2020 | reverse complement strand
ATTTATATAAAAAAAAGTTTTAACATAAAAAAAAAAAAAAAAAGAAAAAAAATAAATAAATAAATAAACATCATTGTAAAAACACTAGCTTCTTCACTTTGTTCAGAATCTAAAATGTAAAAATTTCATTGTATTTGGTATAATAAGAATTTCTTGTTATATTAATATACGTAGAAAATCCTTTTTATAATTTAAATTTAAAATATATAAAATGATAAAGAATAAAAATAATAATAATTACGACTTGCGTTGCAAACACACTCTAATAATACTTCCAACACATTCCAACAGAGTAAGCCGTTATTTTATATCGTGTGGGTAAAAAGTTAATACACAAAAATGATAAACTTTATTATTATTAAAAAAAAAAAAAATAATAATAATAATAATAACATTTTTACCAATAAGTTTTATATCCCACTATTAACTAAGAACAAAAAAAAATATTTTATTTGAGAAATAAAGTGTTAAAAAAATTCAAATCACCAAAATATTTTTTATTTGATTTTCCATTACGTTTGGATTAAAAAAGAAAAAAGCTTTTTTATACATTTTTGTGAAATTCTGGGCAGTTTTCCTTAAATTTTGAAAAACTATTGAGAATTCCGAAAGATTGTCTTTTTTAAAAGTACCATCTGCAACCAAATTATTATTCAAAAAGTTGTTGATCGAAACTTTTGGACAAGTATTTCTATACGAAAACGTGTACACGTGAAAAAAAAAATACAAAATAAAAATAAAATATCATAAGCTACTCCACGCTCCTCGGAATTTAAAATAAACGTCATTGTAAAAACATTAGCGCATTTGCTCCGCTCAGAATATAAAATCATCTACGTAAGCAGTTTTACTGAGAAATTTACTGAAAGTAACCGTCTACAACAACTAACTATTATTATATTATTAGACAGAAAAGTTTTAATAGAAAAAATTGAGTACTACGAATTTTTATAAGACCTTCGCACCATTTTGGGTATATAAACACAATAGATATTTTCGGGTTGGTTTTAAGAACTGGTAATACAAGGAAAAATAAATATTATTTTATTATATAATAATTATTTGAAAATAAAACCTTTAAATCATTCAATATCATTTCCTAAAACAGTATAATAGTAAAATAGTATAAAATGATATAAAATTGTGTATTATTTTAGTAAAAGTTAAGTGCAGAAATAGTTAGTAAAGATATAATTAAAAAAAAAAATTATCGAATGTCTGACTCTCACCCTTATGATATAGTGCCATGGGTATTCTTTGCTCCTCGGATGGAATACTCGTTTTGAATGTGTTGAATTTTAAAGTAACGTTATTCAATTTCTTACATAAAACAATAATATTGTTCAACGTGTAACACATTTGAAGCATAAAAAAAAAGCCGGACATACTTCGCACGATGGGTGTTCTTCGCACGACGGGTGATATTCTCTTGACGGGTGTATTGAATTTAAAAAAAAAACGATAAATCATTTCTTCAATAAAACGATTCTGAACGAGGGAAGTTAATAATATAAAAAATAAATTAGAAAAAAAAAATGTTAGAAAAATGTACAAAATTTTTTTTTCACATTTTCAAAATTTCGTTGCGCCAAAATTTTTCTTATATTATTTTCTATCTATGTTTAAAATTTCATATAGTTTGGATCGAAAAATTATGGTTTCCGAGTAGTTTTTGTCAAATTTTGGGTAGTTTTTTCCCCAAAATTGAAGAATTGAGGAATTCAAAAAATGACCTCTTTAAAGTACTATCTAGAGACAAATCCGGTTTCAAAAACTGGCTTATCGAAATTTTTGGACAAGTATTTCCATACTTGCATACAAAAAGTTGTACACAGAAAAAAAATAAACATCATTGTAAAAACACTAGCTTCTTCACTTCGTTCAGAATCTAAAAAAGTTATCGAATGCTTGACTCTCACCCTTATAATCGTGCCATGGGTATTTTTTGCTCCTCGGGCGGGATACTCGTTTTGAATGTGTTGAATTTTAAAGAAATATTATTCAATTTCTTACATTTGAAGCGTAAAAAAATATTTCTATTGCATGAATTCAATAATATTATAAATGATGCGTTTATTATTGAAAATCAAAAAATTTTTATAGACATCAGTTTGTTTTAGAGTAATTTTTTTTTTTTTTATGTTTATGGTATCTTATGGTCATTTTATTAATAATTTTTGTTTTTGCGCAATACTTAGACATTTTTAACGTATCCGTGTTCCGGGATAAGGATAAGGACCCCCTCCCTGGACTTACCCGGACTGTTGGCCAGGCCCACGGGCTGCTGACACGTTACGCCGCAACTGTGTCGGCAACATTTTTGCACGCCGGGGCAAAAGTCGTCGTCGGCACCGCATTGTTCCAGACACGGTCGGTCCAGCGAAACGACGACGTCAAGGTCGCCGACCGGACATTCGCCCGGCTTGATCCACGGCTCGTTCAGACAACCACTGTAACACTGCGGGGAGGGGGAAAAAAATTACAAACACAACGTCGTCGTCGCAAAATTCATCCGGTACACGAGTTTAGTGCATAAGTAGTGCAGCATAAGTGTGTCTCAAAATACAGGAAAAATGTGTTTCACCTTACACTTAGCGCCTTGAATTAAATTTTGAAAAACATTAAAGACGAGTTAATTTTTCCGAAAATTCGATTTTTGTAATCTCCCTTATTTAACCAGTAGCAGGGTTGTTATTATTATAATTATTCTGATTTCAAAATTTCCCCCCCCCCCCCATTGCAATCGAAATTGAATAATAATCGATAAGGAGGAATACGAGATTCGTTTTTTGTTTTTCGTCAACACAAACCAAAAATATTTTATGGTATTACGTGACACTTGCTGTAGATCGAGATATCATATCAAGTATTAATTTAGAGCGCGGATTTTTATGCACTTAAAATTATCGAAATATGTCATATAATATGCGGTGAAAATCATGAAAATTGCAAAAAATATGCAAGAAATTTTTATTTATTTAAAATTTACAATAAAACCTATAAATAATTAATTATTTAAATTCTTAATAAAAAAAAGCCGGACATACTTCGCACGATGGGTGTACTTCGCACGACGGGTGTACTTCGCACGACGGGTGGTATTCTCTTGACGGGCGTATTAAATTTTAAAGAAACGATAAATCATTTCTTCAGAACATATTTTTAAAGACTGAGAACGAACGTTCGACGTCAACCGAAGTTATTGGGGCATATTTGAAGCAGCTTAGTATTGTCGTGTCTTGATAAAGATCTTCGAGCTAAACGTTTTCGCCTAATAACACTGAATTAATTTTTCGTAGAATTTTCTAACTTTCATTTTTGTTCGAAAGCTCATTTAATTTTGTTATAAGTGTTGCATCTTTCGATCCAGGAATAGAATTAATTTTTTCTTTCGTATTGTTATAAGTTATAACTAAATATATATATATATATATATATATATATATAAATTATTATTTCGTGACTATAAAATTTAGTTTTAATTTTTCTACTTGATAAAATATTATTTTATACATTTTTTTAAAGTTTCGCTTCAATATGCAATAAATTTTTAATGTGGAAAAATATGCAATAACCTTTAAATATGCAGAAATATGCAAAAAAAAAATTCACCATTAGATTTAAGTTATGATGATTCGTGGAGATAACTAACAAAAATCCAAAAATATTAAAAGGAAAAAAATATGCAATCGCATAGTAATCCGCGCTCTAAGTATTATATTATATTTTTAAACCTATTTTTTTGCTGATATCGGGTTTCACATTTTTCACTCATATTCGTTCTCATGAAATCGAAAACTTAACTTACACTTTCAATTTCTAATTCATTTTTTTTTTCGGTTACTAATTCTGTATCTTGGTAAATTTTGAAAAAAATATTTTTTTTTGTTAAATTCTGAATTTTTCAAATTTCTTTTTTATTATAATCAAATAAGAAATTGTTAGGAGAAAAAAGCCGGACATACTTCGCACGACGAGTATTCTTCGCATCTCGGGTGTGAAGCTCTTGGTGGGCGTATTAAATTTTAAAGAAACGATAAATCATTTCTTCTGAACGAAAGAAGTTAATAATATAAAGAACAAATGAGCAAAAAAAAATGTTAGAAAAATGTCCAAAATTTTTATTATTATTATTTTCTATCTATGTTTAAATTTTCATATAGTTCGGATCAAAAAATGATGGTTTCCGAGTGGTTTTTGTCAAATTTTGGGTAGTCTTTTCCAAAAAATAAAAAAAAAATTGAAGAATTGAGAAATTCAAAAAATGACCTCTCTAAAGTATACCATCTAGAGACAAATCCGGTTTCAAAAAGTTACTGGTCGAAATTTTCGGACAAGTATTTTCTTGTACGAAAAGTTGTACACAGAAAAAAAAAAATAACATCATTGTAAAAACACTAGTTTCTTCACTCCGTTCAGGATCTAAAAAATAACATTAATAAAATATATACACTGATTTACCGCAGGGCATACTCTTTACGGGGCACACTGTACATCGCACTTTATTGTCATTTTTATTTACAAAATTATTATTACCACGCGCGCCTAACCCCCGCCGACCACCTCTGCCTCCGTCTCAGGGTCCGTAATAAAATATAAAAAACGCGCGTGTGCACATGCACACATGTGTATATGCACGTAAGTACGTTTTTTTTTATATATATATATATATATATATTTTTTTTTTTAACGGCGAACGTAAAAACGACTGCCGCCGTGCGGGGCGTCGGCGGCAAAAAATGCGGTTGTTCCGTCCCGGTTTTATTTCTCTCTCTCTCTCTCTCTCTCTCTCTCTCACTCCTATCATAACCCCGTCGACGTCGCTAGTAATCTCCCGGCGTACCAACAACAACACCAACAACAGCAGCTAAACGCGTATATTTTTACATACCATACGGTTTTTTTATTTTTTTTTTATTATTTATTCCACCGACACACCGGTCGCAGGAGCTCATCACGACCGAGTCGTCGATTGTACGAGCAAAACCGTGTGTGGAACATGCTATTATTATAATATTATGCAGATAAAGTTTTACCCATTGTATTGTGTGTACACGACGACCGATTGCGTGACCCCGGAGGAGGTTTCGGTTTTACTTTAACGCGGGCGGAGAGGTAGGGGGGGACATAATAATAGTATGTGTTATGTATTACTATTAAAATGATAATAATAGTAATAATAAGTGTAAGAAGCGGCGGAAATGCGGAAATTCGGTGTTATTATTATACTTACCAGGCCCGTAGCCAGACCAAATTTTCAGGTAGGGCAAACCGATTTTAAAGGGGAGCATTATATATGAAAAAAACCGGACATACTTCGCACGACGGGTGGGATTCCCTTGACGGGTGTGTATTTAATTTTAAAGAAACGATAAATCATTTCTTCGACAAAACGATTCTGAACGAGGGAAGTTAATGATATAAAAAATAAATGAGAAAAAAAAAATGTTAGAAAAATGTCCAAAATTTTTTTTTCACATTTTTAAAATTTTCTCGCGCCAAAATCTTTCTTATACGATTTTTTATCTATGTTTAAATTTTCATAAAATTCGAATTAAAAAATCGTTTTTGTTAAATTTTGGGTAGTTTTTTCCAAAAAAAAAAAAAAAAAATTGAAGAATTGAGTAATTCAAAAATGACCTCTCTAAAGTACAATCTAGAGGCAAATCCGGTTTCATAAAGTTATTGATCGAAACTTTTGGATAAGTATTTCCATACGAAAAGTTGTATACAAAAAAAATAAACAAATAAAATAAACATCATTGTAAAAACACCAACTTCTTCACTTCGTTCAGAATCTAAAAAATGTGTGTACTTTAGAGTGTTCTTCGCACCTCGGATACGGCATACTACTCTTAGTGGGTGTGTTGAATTTTAAAGTGACGATAAATCGTTTCTTCGATAAAACAATTCTAAGCAGAGTTTTAACTAATACTCAATAACAATTGTCAGTTTTGAAGCATTCGACTTAAATGTTGAGCTAAAAATTATTAACAATAATTGTTAAAATTTTAACAACAATTATTCTTACGATGCACATTTAGTTACGATCTCAATAGTAGTATATTTTTAAATGCATTGAAAAAAATTAATTAAAACAAAGCCGGACATACTTCGCACGATGGGTGGTATTCTCTTGACGGGCGTATTAAATTTTAAAGAAACGATAAATTATTTCTTCAGTGAAACGATTCTGAACGAAGGAAGTTAATAATATAAGAAAAAAAAATGTCCAAATTTTTTTTTCACATTTTCAAAATTTTCTTGCGCCAAAATCTTTTTTATAAGATTTTCTATCCATGTTTAAATTTTCATAAAATTCTGATCAAAAAATGATGGTTTTCGAGTGGTTTTTGTCAAATTTTGGGTAGTTTTTTCCAAAAAAAACATTGAAGAATTGAGAAATTCAAAAAATGACCTCTGTAAAGTACAATCTAGAGGCGAATCGGATTTCAAAAAGTTATTGATCGAAACTTTTGGACAAGTATTTCCATACGAAAAGTTGTACACAGAAAAAAAAAATAAACATCATTGTAAAAACACTAGCTTCTTCACTTCGTTCAAAATCTAAAACAAATACTATATTATTTTTGAATTATTTTTCTGACCCCTCCCATTGAAAAATCCGTCTACGTCACTGAACTTATGCAGTATTAAAATGTACGAACAGCATATTGCTGTATATAGTTGTAAATATATGAATGTGTAAATACACATACACATACACACACACACACACACACACACACATACATACACACATATTCAAAAAAAATATATGTACTATATATGTGTGTATTTGGCGTATAATTTTTTTTTAATTTTTAGATCCACGTGGAGATTTTCAAAACAAATATTTTTCAACATAGTCCTATCTAGATGTATCTCAAAACACGTGGATACATATTTACATAATTTATTTCAAATTATTCGCTTAGATTATATAAAAAAAAAAAAACGCGTTCCAAAACACTTTGTTTATAATATAGTATGTTGAACGATTTTATCTCAAATATGACCTAATCGCATTTTAACAGTTTATTATGATTACTGAGACCGCCTACACGGCTAATATTTCGTTAGATAAGTTACCATAAAATATTATTATTACGACGTTTTCGAAACATAGTTCATACGATCGACTTAAAAAAAAAAATTCAATTCGGATATACTTCGCTCTTGGAGAGTGTATTGAATTTCAAAGAAACTTTAAATTGTTTTTTCAATAAGATTATTCTGAGTGGAGCTTCAAGTTTATTCAAGACAATTTTATTTAAAAATAATAAAGTTTGTCATTACCTAAAACAAAAAAAAAAAAAAATTATTTTTTTCCCAGCCATTTTTATATTCCACTATTAACTGAGAAGAGGAAAAAAAAATTGGTTGAACACAAAAAGTATAGTGAAAAAATTAGAAAAATATAATTTTCACTAACTACGAATTTTCTTTACACTAAAACATTACTATCATTTATAATAACTATTGTCTATCTATATTTAAATTTTCATACATTTTGAATTGAAATATAGTTTTAAAATCTATTTGGTCTTATTCTGGGTAGTTTACCCAAAATTTTGAAAAAAACTATTGAGAATTTCAAAAATGATTTTTTAAAAGCACCAACAAGAGGCTAATTCTGATTTAAAAAAAGTTCCTGGTCGAAACTATTTTAATAGTGTTTACAGAAAAAAAAAAAAAAAATTAATAAAATTAAACATCATTGTAAAAAAAACTAGCTTCTTTGCTCCACTCAGAATCTAAAATCGATTAAAATACTATGGAAATTTGCTTTCACCTAGTTCGAAGGCAAGTAAATAAGTAATCTGTAAGTATAATATCCTTTAGAAATTCAGTAAATATCCACATCATGTTACTTTTATGTTTCTTTAATTGTTGTTTAGTTTATCGTTTTTTGATTTACCTAAATTTTCGTTTATTGTTCCGTTTTGTTTAGTGATATTTTAAAATTAGCTTTTACTGCTTGTTTACGTTTTCCGTTATCTATTTCAATGGTTTTTTGACAGCTATAACGTTATAAAAACTTTTTTTAAGCCCTGCTAAAAAGACAATAATTTTTTATAACAAGTATACCCGAAGTGCGAGAGATACGACGTGGATTCCGTTAATATGTAAAAAATATGTTTAAATAATCGTATCATTATGGATACTATCATAGTAGTGGCACTTGGCATTAATTTCAGGGTGGGCAAATATTAAATAAAAATAAAGTAAATCTCTTAATTAAATTTCACCCTTTTTAAAATTTTTTCCATTTCACTTTGGGAAATTCTCTTCAGACTCATCAGATAAAATGAAAAAAATAATAATAACTTGAATATTAGAAAATATAACTAATATACTAATATGTTTTATAGTAAAGATTTTTATTAAAAGAAAAAAAAACATTTGAATTATGTTAAGTCTAAATACGATTCAATTATAAAAAACTGATACAATATTTTTACTTGTAATGTACCTATAAGTCCAAAAATGTGTAACTATCTATTTAGATGTATACTAATGCGTAATGTGCTTCTCCATTGCATTTTAAACACTGTGATTCTTTTGAGATTTTAAAGAAAACAATTTCAATTTGGATATTAAAATAAGTATAAATATACAAATTCTAAATCAAAAATAATAATTATAATTATTATATACTTTATGCTAGTATATAAATATCATATTTTAATATTTTAGTGACCGACTTAGATTTTAAAAAAGAAATACTTACTGAAACAGAAATCACGTTTAATAATCGGAATTACATTTTGAGATGAAATATTACAAATATTTATTTATTATTGAAATAATTTAAATAACGGGTTTTGTAGTTAATTGTTTTAAGGGGGACAAAATTATATCTTTGCTCTCCCTATTAATGCTTTGGTGGGGGTGCAAGTGCCCCATCTCGTGCAACCCTCAGTCGCCGCCTATGGATACTGTAAAATGACGATCGACAATAGATCAATATAAATATATGAGATATGCTTTAGATGTATAATGCGTTACTTTCTGGAATAACAATTTATTGGAATGTCGTTTTCGTCATTAGTCTGTAGAGTAGCAGTAGATATTATTGTTATCGTTCAGAGCCATCTCTCTCTCTCTCTCTGTTCTGCTGACTTACTTGTTTCGTCGAAGAACAAGAATATTATTTTAAAAAATATCGTAAAGCGATATTTTATTTTATTTTGTGTTTTTGTGTTTTTTTTTCGCAAAACAATCTCGTTATTTGTTTTACGTATGCTAACGAACCGATCGCCAAATAAATAATTCTTTTGTTGCATCCAAATCCAAAGAGCTGCTATTGTACGAGTTTGACAAGAAAACTGGTTCTTTCATCACTAGAAACTCGGTGTTATTATTATTTTATTCTCGTACCATTGTGTGTTTTTTTTTTTTTTTTTTTTGCAATTCGGACGCGATACAGATTTTCGGCTTCGGAAACGGAACACAACACGTCATACGTTTTGGAAATTTCCCTTTTGATTTTGTCGCCGCCGCCGACACAACGACAATGAACGGAACCAAATATTAGCCAAATAGTAAGTGCGAAGGTAAGAGCGCAATAAAAAAATATTATTTTTAGTCGATTACTACTACGTTGCGGGCTAAGAGCGTTGTTGAATACAAAAGCATTGTGTAGAGAGAAATATTATGCGTTCCGATAGAATCCCTTATTATACTGTTTATGGCGATGTATTGAATTTGAGTGTTATTTTAAATTATTATGTCTTGACTAGGAACTCCGAGCGTCTTGTATGGTTCTGAACAAATATTTGCTGATTGTTGCATTTCAATAAATTTATGACAATTTATAATTTCAACTGAGTTGCCACTTATTTTATGTGTAATGATCAGGGGCGTCCTTGACTCTGTTTTCAGGGAGGGGCGTTTTTTTAAATATTTTAGGTTTTAGAAGAAGCTAGTACTGCTTTTCGCTATTCATTATTTCATGTTTTTTCAACATCAAAACATTTTTCATAAAGTAATGTTTTAGATTAGATATTGCATCTTCAGGTTGTTTTCAAAAATCTCAATACTTTTTCCAAAAACAACGAGACGCTGCTGAAAAATTTAGTAAATACGGACAAACGTAAACGAGATTTTCGTGATTTTAGTAATTTACCCGTGACCCCAAAAACTAGAAGGAATTGAAACTTGAAATTTTCACCCATTTATATAATAGTAAGTAGTGTAATTTAGAAATATATCTAATTTGGGATAAATATAGAATTTTGGAATAGCCTTGTATCTATTTCGTAATGTTTTATTTCATAAAATTTAGAATTCTCGATATTATTAGTTGAAAATTTAACATAACTTTATTCAGTCTTTTTTTATAACTGTTTAAAATTAGAATTTGTATGAAGCGAAAATTTTGTTTACGTAAATTTTGCTGTTTTGAAGTTTTTATTAAATTTTTTGCAGATTTTCTTGTTTTTGGAAAATTATTTGAAAATATGGTAAAACTACCTCTTTTAAATACCACAAGGATACAATTTTTGATCAAAAAAATTGTTGTGTGAACCTATTATATTACCTTAATAACTAAATAAATAAAAACTTCTGATTTAAAAAAAAATTAATTTGGAGGAATATGAAAAGTGAAGAAGAATTGTATTTTATTTGTGAAGGAAAAAGGATTTTATTCCATTTTTTTTTAGAGGAAAATGGAATTTGATTTTTGGGAAAAAATTTCCTCCAGTGACATTTCCATGTCCTGCGTGAGTGTAATTTGGGTAACAAAATCCTGTTTTTTACTAGATTGTCCTGAAAAAACATGTATTTCGGTCTTGCTGAACTGAGAAACTTCATACATGTGACGCTTTTCGTTTTGATTATTTTTTTTATTTGATGCCATTATTTCTCGAGCATTAGCGAACTCAGAAATTTAAATGACATTACTGTTGTAGCAAAGTATTTTTAAGAAGTTTTATGATAGAAATCGTTTTTTCACAGTTCAAATATTATATTTATTTGCAACATAAAATTTAAAAAAAATTATAGTAAAGTATAGACAAGAAAGCCGGACATACTTCGCACCATGGGTATTATTCGCTTCTCGGGTCAGATATTCTTGGTGAGTATGTTGAATTTAAAAAAAAAAAATGATAAATCTTTTCTTCAATAATACGATTCTGAGCGAAGTATGTTAATAATATAAAGAATAATAATAGTCGTCAATTTGAACACACCTACCAAGAGCATTTGATCCGAGGAGCGAAGAATACCCATGGTGCGAAGTATGTACGGCTTTCTTGTCTTTACTTTACATTACTTTACTATTTTTAACCAATAAGTAAAGAAAAGGAAAAAAGACAATTTTTCTAAAATTAAAAAAAAAAAATTAATTTCTACATACATTTTGAATATCATTTAAAAGTATTTCGATTATTATGTTTGTTTTGAATATTTCTATGAAAATATTTTAATCTTGATCCTCATATTGATTTTTCAAAAGATTTTTTTTACAATTTTCGACACTATTTAAAATCAATTTCAATTCAAGACTTTTAAGTAACGATATTCATATTGTTCATAATGGGAACCACCGCTGCTGTATATATATATATATATATATATATATATGGAGAGAAGCGAAAAACGTGTACTTACTTTGGGCTGTACCGCAGCGATTTGACGGTAACACTTGGCGAAACAACGCGCGTCACGCAACGGATCGCCCACAGACGGGTCGATGACGTCCATGACACCTGTGGCAGCAGCAGAGGCAATTGCGATCCACGTGACGATGACGACGGAAGACGACGGTCGCGTCATGATGTGGCGACAAACTGTGAATCCTAGGCTCGAACTGAATCGGTGAGGTATCGAAATGTTCCGGTAGAAAGCTAAAAGAATATAATAATATAATATGATAGTTTTATTCTCCCTGGATCAACTAAATTATGACCATTAATAATATAACTATAGCTTCAATCATTGAAATAATATAAATTATACAAGCTTTCTGAGCGTCTGGGAAATTCCATTTGTTTTTGTGTTTTCTTTTGGTGACGGGAGTGGAGGAGGGTCACCCTTTTCTACTTATATTTCTATCTCTAATTATTTATTGATACAGGAATATAATTACAACGTTTCAAATTGAAGTGTTTGACACATGATTTCGATTAAAAATCAATATCTCAAAGTGACAATAAAATAAATAAATAAATAATACAAATATTATTACCATTAAGTCAATGAAAAACGTGAGTTTTTATTTAATTTTAATCACAATTATAGTACGAATAGAATATTCCTAAAAAGGACGCGAGTTTCAAATTAAATTGTAGGGACTTTGTTCGCAGGGTCATTTAATGTATTTTAGGGTAGTCAGGTAAAAAAAATTTAGAAATCCGGGACAATAAATTTAAATTACTCACAACTTTTTGTTTATAAACCTACCAAACAAAATCTAAATTATTTATCATCAATTTATATTAACAATAATTATAAAATGTAAAATAATCAAAATTTAAATTATGAAATTATAAAATATACTTTATTTTCAACAAAAACTAATATTTTAAAGTACAAAATAGTCGAAATCATCGTTAAAACATTGGTTTTTCCTTCTGTTATCACCATATACATTTTTGTGTGCTGTGAATATTCTTCAAAAACTAAAACGGTGTTATATACATATTACATACATTTATATGTTTTTTATCATAAAAGTATAAATTGTAAAGTGTTAAGGTCAAATTCCGAAACATTACTGTGTGTAATTTCAAAACCGGTACAAAATGGTGTCCCGAAGAATCTTTTCGGGACACGAGTTCAAAACTGGTAACGTCCCGGAAAATCTGCCACCATAGTGTATTTGTTAATCTTTTTTTTGGATTCTGAACGAAGTGAAAAAGCTAGTGTTTTTACAATGATGTTTATTTCTTTTTTTTTCTGTGTACAACTTTTCGTATGGAAATACTTGTCCAAAAATTTCGATAAGCCAGTTTTTGAAACCGGATTTGTCTCTAGATAGTACTTTAAAGAGGTCATTTTTTGAATTCCTCAATTCTTCAATTTTGGGGAGAAAACTACCCAAAATTTGATAAAAACTACTCGGAAACCATAATTTTTTGATCCAAACTGTATGAAATTTCAAACATAGATAGAAAATAATATAAGAAAAATTTTGGCACAACGAAATTTTGAAAATGTGAAAAAAAAATTTTGTACATTTTTCTAACATTTTTTTTTTCTAATTTATTTTTTATATTATTAACTTCCCTCGTTCAGAATCGTTTTATTGAAGAAATGGTTTTTACGTTTCTTTAAAATTGAATACATCCGTCAAGAGAATCCCACCCGTCGTGCGAAGCATGTCCGGTGTTTTTTTTTTTTTTTTTAATATCTCGAGAAGGTTTGCAAAAAACGTATAAAAATATACTAGTATAAAAACAAACCTAGAAACAAACCTATTAAAAATTTATTACTTTACAATAATATATCATAATATTATATGTATATTAATTAACTAATAAATAGTCGTTATTTGATAGACTTAAATTATTACAAAGCGAGTGGTTGCCCTGTTATCTTATAAAAACCAATACTTACGGAAAATGAAAAAAACTATTTCAAAAAAAAAAAAAAAAAAAAAAAAAAATACAAAATTTTTCAACGCGTCCGAGATCGTTCTATGCGGCGAGTAGTCTGATGCCCGACGACCGATCGACGATTATTTTAATGTCGTATAGATCATATTATAGATCACGACGGCGCGAATAACAATAACGACGAGACGAATATTAACAACTGGATAACACGCGTTTCGAACGTGCGTCTGGCAGGCGCGGCAGGCGGATAATATACAAAATATTTATATTAATATGATTTTAAACATAAAATATGCGGTGCGGCCTATCACCGTCCGCCGATGCGACGACGGACGACAACGGATGCGTTAGCGTCGCTCGTCGTCGTCGTCGTCGGATATTCTTCCAGACACCGCCGCCGCCGCCGCCGCCACCTGTAGACGACGATCATCACACACACACACGTCCCACCCGCCCACCTGCGTGTGCATGCGATTTTCTGCCAGCGTGCGTGCGCGCGTGTAGAGGTATTCGAGAATAATTTACAAATAAAATAATAATAATAAATTATATTAATATAATAACGTCGTGTGTTCCGAGAACCGGTGTATAGCTGCAGCTGCGCAGGAGTCGTCGTCGTCGGTCGATTCTGTGTGCGTTGGCCTCGATTGCCAAAAAAATAAAAATGTGAACGCACCCGTTTGCGTCAAAAAAAAAAAAAAACCTTTCTAAAAAAAGGTGTAGCCCGTTTGCGCCAAAATAAAAAAAAGGTTCATTTTTACCCACAGCCCGCTTGCGCCAAATTTACCTGCTTTCTCTCTCGCCACTTATTATAATCATGGCTCGGGGCGGGACCGTTTTCCTCCAAAAATCAGATTCAACTTTCCTCCGCTGTCCATTCTCCTCCGAAATAAAAATAAAAAGCGGACATACTTCGCACGATGGGTGTACTTCGCACGACGGGTGGTATTCTCTTGACGGGCGTATTAAATTTTAAAGAAACGATAAATCATTTCTTCAGTAAAACGATTCTGAACGA